>CAUYUJ010009016.1:0-20000 GCA_963575745.1 Prorocentrum cordatum | reverse complement strand
GATGATCTTGAGCCAGGGCTGGGCCCGCCGATCGGATGTAGCTAGCCCTTGCTGATCCTGCCAGGGGAGGATGGGCTCGGGAGGGAGGGAGGGAGGGAGGAGGAAAGAGGAGGGGGATGAGGGGAGGAGGGCGAGGAGGAGGAGGAGGAGAAAGAGGAGGAGGAGGCGGAGGAGGATGAGGAGGAGTAGGAGAAGGAAGGTAGAGGGGGAGGGTTGAGGAGGAGGGGGAGGAGGAAGGATAAGGGGAGGAGCACGAGGAGGAGGAGGAGGAGCGCTTTCCTGGCGGGCCAGGCTGTTCGCGTCGAGATCCTGCACGCTGGCAGACACCAACCGCTCCTATCGCATCAGACCGGACCTGCCAGCGTCCGTGTGGCTGTTCATCTACTCCGCCCATTGGGTGGCCGCCTCCCCGTGCCGAGGAAGAGTTTACCAGCCTCGAATGTATCCCTATCCCTAAGATTGACACGCCAAAAGGCGATGACAATCTTAGGGAGTCGCCCTCAAAAAATAAGGGAATCCCTAAGATTGGCATCGTGACGAGGAGATTCCCAGCATAGGGATAGGGATATGTTCCAGGCTGGTAAAGAGTGGTTCGCAGAAGGCACCTGCACAACATCGCCACGCCTCTCCCTGTGCAGGCATGGTGGTATTGCATAGGTGCCTTCTGCGGGGGGAGAGGGAGGAGGATCAGGCAGTGGCGAAGCGTCCTGGCGTGCCTACAGGCCTACCAAATAATGTTCTCAGAACCTTCTGTGGTCTGCACGAATTGGAACATTTCTGGCGGGGACTGTCTTGTTTTATCACATCGGGGTTATGTTCTAAGAGCATTGTATTTGTTCTTAGAACATCCTTGGGTTCTAAGAGTCTTTCGTGGTAGGCCTATAGGAATGCCAGGACGGTCGGTCCCTGCTCAAGAGGAGGATGAGTGCAGTCGAACTTGAGAGTTCGACCACTCTTGCCCCGGGCTTCTCCTCTGGGCGATCCTCGTAATCCAGGCACGCTGGCGGCAGAAGATGGGCTTCGCTGTTTTTGGGGGCTCCATATGGGAAGACTACGCAGGAGGACGAGGAGGTTCTCTTCTTCTTCATCATTCTCGCCCTCTTTGATCTTGCCTCTACCCTTCTCTTCTTCCTCCTCCTCCTCGCACTCCTCTTCCTCCCTCCATGATCATCCTCGTCCTATTCCCTTCTCCCTCATCCCCCCTCGTCCGATAGAGGGGGAGGGCGAGTAGGGAGGAGATGGAGGAGGGGCGGCCAGAGGAGATCCTGCTCTCCTCCTTCTCCGCCCTCCGCATCCTCCTCTTCCTCCGCTTCCCTCTCTCTCTCTCTCCCTCTCCACCCTCTGGGTTATCCCTCTTGGAGGGGGAGGGGGGCTAGAGGATGATGAACATGATGATGATGCTGATGATGATGATGATGATGAGGATGATGATGAGGATGACGATGCTGCTGATGATGATGACGATGCTGCTGATGATGCTGATGATGACGACGATGATGTCGATGACGATGACGATGATGATGCTGATGATGCTGATGATGATGATGATGATGATGATGACCATTATTGTGCTGATGATGACGATGACGAATATACCGATGCTGAGGATGATGCTGAACATGAATACGATGATATGATGATGCTGATGACGATGATGATGATGATGATGCTGATGATGCTGATGATGAGGAGGAGGACGAGGATGAGGATGAGGATGAGGGTGCGGATGCTGAGGAATGTGATGATGATGCTTGTGATGATGATGATGATGTTGATGCTAATGTTGATGATGATGATGATGATGATGATGATGACGATGATGATGATGATGATTGTTGATGATGATGATGATCCTGATGATGATGATGATGCTGATGCTGATGCTGATGTTGATGTTGATGTTGATGATGATGCTGATGATGATGATGATGCTGATGATGCTGTTGCTGATGCTGCTGCTGCTGATGATGATGATGATGGCGATGATGATGATGATGATGATGATGATGATGATGATGATGATGATGATGATGATGATGATGATGATGATGATGATGATGATGATGATGATGATGATGATGATGATGATGATGATGATGATGATGATGATGCTGATGCTGATGCTGATGATGATGATGCTGATGATGATGATGATGATGCTGATGATGATGATGATGATGATGATGATGATGATGCTGATGATATCGCAAATCAAGACAACATATGTTTATTGTGATGGTCATGGTGATGGTTGTGGTGATGGTGTTTATTTTGAGGAGGAGGAGAAGTAGGATGAGGAAGAGGAGGAGGAGGACCATAATAATCCCATGATGCATCACTGATGCTGTATGCACCCTCCCGTCCCAAGACCCCTCCTCAGGAGTTCCTGTCCTGCAGACATCTGTTTTCACAACTGGAAGTGCCCCCTTGAAAGTCGAGGGACCCGTGGGACTGGCATTCTGGCGAGAGCCATGTTTTGAAAAAGAGTTGCCTTTGAGGAACGCGATATCAGCAGACAGCAAAAGGAAGTGTTCAGCGGGAGTCCCGCTTTGAAAAGGGGCCGCCTGCAATCCATCTAGTTGTTGCATATCGAGAAAAACTCAAGCGATAGCCTCTTTTCAATTTTGAAGTGTCATCCATCCTTGTTACTGTTGCAACATGTTACACGTCGGGCCGTATGATAGGACACTTTATGCGAGAGACCCGCTTGGAAACGGGGGTTGCCCTCCGTCTATGTAGCTGTCGCACAATGATATAGTGATGCCGTGACAGTTGGGGAAGTCTTGGACGATATCTCCATTTCTGCAAACGACGCGCCCTCCATCTGTGTGTCGATTGGAATCTTGTGTCAGGCGACAATCTGCGGCGCTAATGCGAGAACCACGTCTTTAGAACGACCCGCTCTCCATCCCCATGGCCGTCAGAAGCTTTGATGTTGAACGTGCGCGGGGCTAGGGCGAGATCCACACTTTGAATCCGACCCGCCCTCCATCTCCTCTCCACTTCCCCCCTCCTCCTCCTCCTCCTCCTCCTGCTGCTCCTCCTCCTCCCCCTCCTCCTCCATCTCCTCTCCGCTTCATCTTCCTCTCCGCTTCCCTCTCCTCTCCACTTCCTTCTCCTTCTCCTCCCCCTCCTCCTTCTCCTCCTGTTCTTGGGGCTCTGAGGCTGCCCGACCGCACTGGAGCCCGCGCACAGAGGCGCGGCCAGGCCAGCGCCCCAGTGCGCCTCAGCTCTGCGGGGCGCGCGCTCCCGCCGCGCAGCCGGGCAGACCGTCGCCGCGCGCGGCCGCCGCGCGGGCCGTCTTGGAAGGTGCGCCCAGCCTCGTGGCGCGCCCGCAGCGCCGCCCGGCCCCTCGCGGCCGGGTCAAGCGTTGCCGCCTCGAGCTGGAACGCCGCCCGGCGGGCCCCGGGGATCGTGCGCCAGGCCTCCGCCCGCGCTCGCAGCGCGGCCGCCTCTGGCCCGAACGCGAGGCCCGCCTCGGCCTCACAGAGCGCCGCGGCGGCAGCCGCGGCGCTCCTCCCGCTGGCAGCTTGAGAGCAGTCGCTGCCGGCCGCGCCCGCCGCAGTCGCCGCGCCCGCCGCCTCGCCGCCGGCAGCCACCCTCGGCTGCGCCGCCGCCCGCGCCGAGGCGCCCGCGGCTGCCCGCTGCCAGGGCCGACAGGTCGCTCGCGCGGCCGCCTGCGCGGCCGCGCCCACGCCGGCGCCGGCGCTGCGCCGTGTGTCGGCCACGCGCAGAGGGGGGTAGGGGGAGAGTGGAAGGCTTCTTAGAAGCACCCCTGCTTCTTAGAAGGCGCGGTCCTTATGTATAGATGTAAGGCCGCCGCCTTCTAAGAAGCAGCCTCCTTCTAAGAAGCCTTCCCCCCTCCCCCTACCCCCTTCTGCGCGCCGCTAAGTGTGCCAGAGGCCGGCCGCCCCGTCGCTGTGCCTGCCGCAGCCGTGGTGGCTGCGGCGCCGGCGCCGCGCGCGAGCGGAGCGCGGAGGCGGGCCGCGGCCGCAGCGGCGACGTCGGCCGAGCCGCGGCGCGGGGGCCTTGGCCGGGAGCTCCCGGGTAGGGGGCCACATGCGAGCCCTACCCCTACCCACCACGATTTCTGAGGGGGAGGGTGGGGTTCGTAGGGGAACAACAAGTGGCATAAACATAAAATTCGGAGGTCCGCGTGGATTTCTCGGATCGGCGCTGGGGCCCCCTGGCGGCGCCTCTGGCGCCGCCCCTGGCGCGCTCCGCGCGCCAGGGAGGGGGGTCCAGCGCCGATCCGAGAAATCCGCGCGGACCTCCGAGTTTTAATGTTTATGTCACTTTTTGTTCCCCTAGTTCACCTCGTTCGTGAGCTCCCGAGCGAAGTGAACCCCACCCTCCCCCTCAGAAATCCTGGGGGGCAGGGGTATAGGGTTCGCATGTGGCCCCCTGCCGGGCATCTTCACCGTGCTCGCAAGGGGGCGCGCCAGCGCAATCGGCATTCGACGACGCCAGGGGGCCCTTTGAGATATCGAGGCTCGGTACGGTGATCACTTATCTTAGCGAGCGAAGAACGGTATAACATAATTTTTTTCGCTGTCGGGGGCGCCTGCCCCTGAGCGGCTGGAAAGTTTATACCCCTACAGTGGCACCGTAGAGGTATAAACTTTCCAGCCGCCCAGGGACAGGCGCCCCCGACAGCGAAAATTTTTATTTAATACCGTTCTTCGCTCGCTGATTATCGTTCGCGCAGGGAGGAGCCCGCCCCCCGCGGGGTGCTGTGGCCGTGTCGCCGTCGCTCGCCGCGTGCACCCCGGGGAGGCCGCCGCGGTGCGGCCGCAGTCCCCGGCCAAGACTCCTGGCTGAAGTCGGGCATGTCCCTCTACAGGAGGAGCAGTCAACATTGGCCAGGAAATTGTCTGCGGGCGATGCTTCGACTATAGTTGAATGTTTTTGAATCTTTCCTGACTCTTTTTTATCGTTTTTTGTTTCCCTTCAAATCCCCCTGTAGGATGACATGCCCGACCTAACGCCAGGCCTCCCAGATGGAGTCGGAGCAGATCAGGTCGGAGGATCGCTCCGCATGGCTGATGCATCGCCGACGCGGCTCGATGTGAAGCCCGATTTCCTCCATGCCGGCGTCGCCGATGCATCGCCGACGTCGCGGATGCGTCGCCGATGCATCGCCGATGCATCGCCGAAATATCGACGATGCGGCGCGATCCTCCGACCCGATCTACTCCGACCCCATCTAGGCGGCCTCCACAGACCGCGGTGTCCAGCCGCCGTCCCAGGCTCAGGAGGGGGTGCGAAAGAACACACAGACACAGATAGTCTTCGACCCCCCATGGAGATATGGAAAAATACGGGAGGTGGAGGGGGAGACATAAACCAAGAGACTATGGAAGCATATGGGAC
This sequence comes from Prorocentrum cordatum, assembly GCA_963575745.1. NCBI lineage: Eukaryota > Dinophyceae > Prorocentrales > Prorocentraceae > Prorocentrum > Prorocentrum cordatum. Next base: position 14,627 of record CAUYUJ010009016.1, on the reverse strand, counting down.
ATCCGGGGATTGTGTGCATTCATTTGTGTGTCCCTGGGCCCCTTATCAGGCGTCGCACTCCGCCTCGATGGTGTGCTCGCAGGTGTCCAGGGGGATGGCGGCCTCGTCGTTGTTGCAGCCAGCGCTGCAGCCCAAGGGGCCACCGGGCCGCTGGCGGCCGCCGGGGCCGCGTCCAGGGCTGAGAACCCTTGCCAGCCCGCCTGGTGCAGCGCGGCCGCTGTCAGCTGTGCGCCGGGGGCGCTCCGCACTCCCTGCGAGTGGCGGCGCCCCTGCCGGTGTTGCTGCCGCTGCCGGCGCTGCTGCAGCACTCCTCGCTTTCGGCACACCGCTCACACGCTCCGTGGCTCCGTTGGGGGGCTCCGCCCAGAAGGCCCCAGGGGGTGGGTCCACAGGCGGTGCCCCCGCATGTCGGCGCACACCTCACACGTCTCGTGACGGAGGCAGCCGAGCGCTGTCGAGGAGTGGAGGAAGTCAGGGAGGGGGGGGGGCCGGCAGTCCAATCGCCACAGGGCCCAGGATAGGGACGATCCGCCGTAGCCAACGGTTGCGAATCCACGGCTCCTACTGGGTCACCCGCAAGAGTGCGAAGATAACCTTAAGTCGGGCATGTCCCACTACAGGAGGAATCTTCAAACATAAACAATCGTCAGTGGACGATTTTTCGACCATTTATGATTTTTGTTTGTTGAGTATGTTTTTAATTTTAAAATCCGCTTGTACGAGGACAAGCCCGATCCAAAGATGACCTCGCATCGCGCTTCGCGCGTTGCGAAGCGCGCGCCTTGCGCGCCCGCCCTTTGCGACGATTGACGACTCTGGACCGCGCGTGCCGTGCCAGCCGCGGGCCACTCCTTCTCGGCGGCGAGCGTCCTCCTCCTCCTCCTCCTCCTCCCCCTCCTCCTCCTCCTCCTCCTCCTCCTCCTCCTCCTCCTCCCTCCTCCTTCTCCTCCTCCTCCTCCTCCTCCTCCTCCACCTCCTCCTCCTCCTCCTCTGGACCGCGCGTGCCAGCCGCGGGCCACCCCTTGTCGGCGGCGAGCGAAGGGGGGGAAAGTGAGAAGGGGAAGGCCCTCTCAGGAGGCGGCGGGACTTCTCTCGACTAGGGGACTAGGGCATCAACCGCAGCACGGCTTTGCTCCAGAATTGACTTCCCCGCCGAAGATGCAGGAAGCGCGTGCCCCTGGGCCCCGTCAGACTCGCACCGATGCTGTACGGGAAGGTCGCTCGATCGCCTGCCGCAGATGTGCTTCGTCCTTACACGTTCGTCCCGAACACGACCATCCTGGCTTCGCAGCGGTATGTCAAGCGATGTGGGCGTCCGCGCAATGAGTGGACGACCGTGGTACAGAGAGAGAGAGTCCTTTCGTGCCAATCTGAGATCCGACCTTGTGCGTGATCAGCGCATGTGGCAGCACAGCGTTGTGCAGTACTGTCAGCGTCCACGCGCCTCTGGCGTATGACTTGTGCGTGGGTGATCCCAGGGCTGGACCTACACGGTGCTTTTGGTGATTTCGTGGGCCGTTCTCGTCTCGACTTCGTTTTGCGGTAGGGGCGGACTCGAGACAAGAGCGAGGGAAAACGGAAACATAACGAAAACGCAGAACACCGCTTCGGTTCAGCCCCGTGTGATTCTGGGCCCAGGTTGGGCCTGGCCAGGGCAAGCGATGGGTGGCGGCGGCCGCCCCCCCGCTCGGCGCGGGCCCGCCCCTCGGCGCCCCGCCGCCCCGCCGCCCCGCCGAGGTGGGCTGCGCGCTGGTGGCGCTCGCGTGCCTCGCGCACGAGCTCCTGGCCGTCGACGCCGCGGCTCCGCCTCTGGCGCACGCGCCGCGGGGCGTGTGAGTCCTCCCCCTCCTCGGCCTCCCAGATGGGGTCCGAGCAGATGGGGTCGAAGGCTCGCGCCGCATCGCCGATGAGTCGGCTCTGCGGCTCGATGTGGACCCCCGATCTTCTTCGCGCCGGCGGCGCGATCCGCCGACCCCATCTACAGTCAACCCGCATAGTAACGATGGGCGACCTTCCCAAGGGTACCTTTGCGTCCTTGCTCCTTCGGCCCGTCCTCAGCGCCTTTTGTTGGCTACCCTCGTCTGAACAACGTTAACATGGGCCTCCAAGGCCCTTGCATCCTTACCGCGCACCCCTGTGATGCGGGTTGACTCTACTCGGACCCCATCTGGGAGGCCTCTAGTGAGGGCCCCCGCGCGCTCCCGACGGGCCTCTGGCTCTCCTCGCCCGCCCCGCGCGGCCTGCGGGCTGCGGGCGGCGGGGGCTCCCGGAGGGGCGCGGCCCGGGAGGGCGCCCGCACCGACTCTGCGCCCGGGGCCCTGGCCAGGACCGCCGCGGGTGCAGCGCTGGCATCCTCGAGGAGGGAGGAGGGCGGAGGGAGGAGGGAGGAGGAGGAGGAGGAGGAGGAGGAGGAGGAGGGAGGAGGGAGGAGGGAGGAGGGAGGAGGGAGGAGGGAGGAGGGAGGAGGGGGAGGGAGGGAGGGAGGAGGGAGGAGGGAGGGAGGAGGGAGGAGGAGGAGGGAGGGAGGAGGGAGGGAGGAGGGAGGAGGGAGGAGGGAGGAGGGAGGAGGAGGAGGGAGGAGGGAGGGAGGGGAGGAGGGAGGAGGAGGAGGAGGAGGAGGAGGGGAGGAGGAGGAGGAGGAGGAGGAGGAGGAGGAGGAGGAGGAGGAACGGAAGAGGAGGAGGAGGAACGGGAAGAGGAGGAGGAGGAGGAGGAGGAGGAGGAAGGAGGAGGAGGAGGAGGAGGAGGAGGAGGAGGAGGAGGAGGAGGAGGAGGAGGAGGAGGAGGAGGAGGAGGAGGAGGAGGAGGAGGGAGGAGGGCGGAGGGAGGAGGGAGGAGGGAGGAGGGCGGAAAAGGGAGGATTAAGCAGGAAGACGATGATGGAGCGCAGCTGGCTGAAGAGAAGGTAACCTCAGAGGGTCGTCAATGCTGCCGGGCCGCCCTTTCCCCCCAAGCTCTCGCCTGGCAAGATAACTCGGCCCTCCCCTTTTCGTCCTTCCCCCTCTCGTCCCGATGGAAGCGGGTAACTTCGCAGTGCCTTCGATGCTGCCGGGCCGTCCCCCCGACTGCGTGGAAGCTGGAAAATCCAAGGAGGAAAAGGCACCCATGCCTCTACCCTTCCCTTCGGGGATTGATGAACCTCCTACCCTGACACGTCGATTAGCGAATTGGCCATTTTTGGTTCGCGAGATGGCGTCGCGGCCGTCATTTGTGCGGGTCCAGGTCCGTCGATTTCAGTCCCAGGCCATTTTCACTAAAGGGAGGTTTACTAAAGTGGGAGGTTTACTAAAGGGAGGTTTGTCCACCGCCGATGCCTCGTTTTCCCCTTCGTGGGCCTCCTCGGAGGCCCTCGTCGCCACCGCTGGATTCGCCTCGAAATCCTGGTCAGAACGCACCCGGGAGAGGCCTGGGGGAGTAGCGGTATCGGTACCCTTTGTTTTCCCAAGGGAAAGTGACTGGGGCCAGCTCTTCCACTCTTTCCAGCCCTGGCCAGTTTCCTGTTCTTTTCTCCAGCCCTGGCGACCGCATCCCTACTGTTTCGGGCTCGCTTCGCGCGCTGCCAGTGTTGCCTGCCCTTGCCACTTCCATTTTTCGGGCGAAGAGAACTATGCACATGCACCAGTCCTGGCCAGGCCCATCCTTGGCCCCAGGATCGGTCATGTGCCTTCCTGGCCAAGGCACGAGGGCGTATGCACCGCGATCTTGGGCTCAGGATGGACCTGGCCAAAATCGGTGTATGTGCATGGTTCTTTTCCTTTAATTTTCACCGGATCCTGCAGGATCCTGCGAATACCCCCTCTGGCTGACCCGGGTTAGCGATCCGCTCGTGGCCGCGAGGCGGCCGCGCATATTGGCTGACCCGGGTTTGCGAAGACCTGCGTTGCAGTTTTTCCCAACCATCCTGTGGTGTTGGGTCCTCGTTTTGAAGAGACAGCGCCCCGCGTTCACTCCTTCCTTCCTTCCTTCCTTCCTTCCTTCCTTCCTTCCTTCCTTCCTTCCTTCCTTCCTCCCCCCTCCCTCCTCCCTCCTCCCACTATCACGGCACACCCCTCACGCGTTTCGTGGCCCCATAGGGAGCTCCACCGAAGGCCCCAGTGGCTGCGTTCGCATGGCGGCGCCGCACCCATTTCGGCACACCCCTCACACGTTTCGTGGCCCCATAGGGAGCTCCACCGAAGGCCCCAGTGGCTGCGTTCGCATGGCGGCGCCGCACCCAATTTGGCATACCCCTCACACGTTTCGTGGCCCCATCGGGAGCTCCACCGAAGGCCCCAGTGGCTGCGTTGGCATGGCGGCGCCGCACCCAATTTGGCATACCCCTCACACGTTTCGTGGCCCCATAGGGAGCTCCACCGAAGGCCCCAGTGGCTGCGTTGGCATGGTGGCGCCGCACCCATTTCGGCACACCCCTCACACGTTTCGTGGCCCCATAGGGAGCTCCACCGAAGGCCCAGTGCTACTGCCCTCGTGCGTCCCGTACGCCCAGGACAGCGTTTCGTGGCACGCCTTTCGTGGCCCCATAAGGAGCCCCATCGAAAGCGGCACCCACAAAGCGTTATTCACAATTGCATATGGTTGGGTCCTTCGCCAGGATTTTTTTTTTTTTTTTTTTTTTTTCCTGCGTTGCAGTTTTTGGTCTCCTGCTGACCCGGGTCTGGATTGACACGGGTCAGAAGATCCCCGATTTCACTGATTCTCCAACCTCGCTCGTTCCAGCTTCCCTGTGCACGCAGGAGCGGCCCTTCGCTGGAGTGCTCTCTCTCGTCGGTGCGGGCCCGCCGGGGGGCCGCGAGGCGACGGCAGCGCCGCATGCGCGCCTGGGGCTGTCGCCACCCCCCGCGGCCCCTGAGAGGCCGCGCACCAGAGGCCGCTCCTGCCCGGGGCGCGCCTGCGTTTGGCCGACGCCCCCCTCAGGGCAACGATAGGGTCGGGGGTGGACAGAACCCCCAACAGTGACACGTCGATTAGTGAATTGTCCGTTTTCGGTTCTCGAGAGGGCGCCGCGGCCGTTATTTTCCAGGCTTGCGCCCGCCAGGTTTGGGCCCCAGGTCGTTTTCACTAAACCACGTTTTACTAAAGGGGGGTCTGTCCATCCCAGATCGGGGGGGATCGGCACAGGGGGGGACGCATCGACCCCCCATCTCCCGCTGATCGCCGACAGGGGCCCGACGGCCCCAGCCGGCGATCGGGGGCGGGGCGCCGCGGCCAACCGCCGCGGCCCCCCCCTCCCCGCGCACCAAAAGGGCCGAGTCGGCGGGGCACGAGCGAACCGCGCCAATAAGGGGGCACGGACCCTGCCAGGCCTATCGCCGATCGGAGGCCTATCGCCTGTGGGCGGAGTCACGATCGGAGGCCTCTCGCCGAACCATCGGCGACGTATCGCCGATTCCAGGTCGGTGCATCATCCCCCCCTGTCTGGCCACGCGCAGGAGGGGGTAGGGGGGGGGGGGGGGGAAGCCTTCCTAGAAGCACCCCTGCTTCTTAGAAGGCGCGGGCCTTCTTTGTAGATGTCAGGCCGGCGCCTTCTAAGAAGCAGCCTCCTCCTAAGAAACCTTCCCCCCTCCCTCCACCCCCTTCTGCGCGCCGCCAACCTATGCCAGTCTCACGTTTACGTATTGTTTTTACTTGTTGTTCCCCACATCCAAAGTGGGGTTCTTGTTTTCTCTGGACACCCCGCGCAGGAACGGGAACCCACCATCATCATCATCATCATCATCATCATCATCATCATCATCATCATCATCATCATCATCATCATCATCATCATCATCACTCATTCCTCACTCACTCACTCATCATCCCTCGCACACTCACTCACTCACTCACTCACTCACTGATTCATCAGCACTCACATATGATGATGATGATGATGATGATGATGATGATGATGATGATGATGATGATGATGATGATGATGATGATGATGATGATGATGAGTGTGCGCGTGAGAGAATGTGATGCTGATCATCATCATCACCAGTCAGTCACTCACTCACTCACTCACTCACTCACTCACTCACTCGCCTTGGGCCTCGTCTGTGAGTGAATTGCGAGGAAGGCTGAAGCGGGAGCCCCCTCCCTATGGGGCCTGCGGATCATGTTACTAATCCGAGCGGGTCATCCAATTCCTGTAACTGTCGCCATCTTGGGCTCTCGCGCTGCCAGAACGCCATTCCCAGGCCACATCTGTGAGTGAATTGCGAGGAAATCTCAAGCGGGAGCCCCCTCCCTATGGGGCCCGCGGATCATGTTACTAATCCGAACGGGTCATCCAATTCCTGTAACTGTCGCCACTTTTGGGCTCTCGCGCTGCCAGAACGCCGTTCCCAGGCTACATTTTGAATGCCCGGAGCCAACTGTAGGCCACTTCGTGTTCTTCGTGTTCCCAGAACACCACTCCCGGGCCACATTTTGAATGCCCGGAGCCAATTGTAGGCCACTTCGTGTTCTTCGTGCTCCCAGAACACTACTCCCGGGCTACTTTCTGAATGTCTGGAGCCAAAACAGGAGGGCGAGGTCGGGGGCAACGTAGGGAGCGGGGGGAGGGACCGCGCCAGGGCGAGAAGAAATATACGCAGAAGAGACAGCCAGGACGCCTCACCAACCACGAGGACGACGGTGAGGGCTTTTTCCAGGTTCGCCCAGAGGATTCTCATGTGGGGTCCTTTCCGTCGGAGAAATTTTTCCTCACGTTTAGATTAAGCCCTCGCCCAGGAAGGTGCGGATTCACGATCGGAGCCCTGTCGCCGATCTATCGGCGACGTACCGCCGATTCCAGGTCGATGCATCCCCCCCCTATGCCGTTCCCCCCCCCCCCCCCCTATCGCTGCCCCTCGGGAGCCCCCCCGTGCGGGCCGGGCGTCCCCGCGCGCGCGGCCGCGCCGCGGATAATTTTTTTGTGCCGCAGTTCGGTCGGCCTGCGCAGGCGGCCCCCCCGGCCCCGGTCGCAGGACCGCCAGTCCGGGGGCGGCCTGCGGCAGGGCGGCCCCCCCCTCCCCTCGGGGGGCGGCAGGGAGGGGGGTGATGACTACGGTTAAGTTGGGCGTGTCCCCCTACAGGGGGATTTTCGACGAAAAATGAAAATCATGCTAACGGAGTTCCCCACATAAAGATATTAACGGTTTCGTGGGACCCATGGGGTACGACAACACCAACACGAAGGAGAAACTCATCGAACGAGTAAGTACGCACGAAAGGGCAGACGAAAGGAGGAGGGAGGACAGGTGCTCAGGAAACGAAGCCTTGTAAACAGTACGGTTTCTTGATACCCTCCTCGCTCTGGCGGGGCCCCGCTGGAAGGGGGAACGGCTACGAAACCTGGTAAAGAGTAATGCTTTCCGCGACCCTCCCCCTCCTCCTCGCTCAGGCGGGGCCTCCCTGGAGGGGTGGGAGGGCTACGAAACCATGTGAATAGCATGGGTTTCCGACACCCTCCTCGCTCAGGCGGGGCCTCCCCGAAACCATGTAAGCAGTATAGGTTTCCGATACCCTCCTCGTTCAGGCGGGGCCTCCCTGGAGGGGTGGGAGGGGCGCGAAACCATGTAAATAAAATAGGTTTCCGATACCCTCCTCGCTCAGGCGGGGCCTCCCTGGAGGGGTGGGAGGGGCACGAAACCATGTAAATAATATAGGTTTCCGATACCCTCCTCGCTGAGGCGGGGCCTCCCTGGAGAGGTGGGAAGGGCACAAAACCATGTAAATAGTATTGGTTTCCGATACCCTCCTCGCTCGGGCAGGGCCTCCCTGGAGGGGTGGGAGGGGCACGAAACCTTGTAAATAGTATGGGAGGCGGGAGGCGGGAGGGAAAAGGAGAGGATGTTCTGGGAAAGCAAGAACCCCGCTCAGGATTTGAGGAAATACCAAAAATAAGCAAAAAGGTAAAACATATTTAAGACTTAAATATAGTCCCCAGATTATGTTTGGAGATTTTTGTTTGGTCATTTTGGGGGTACTTTCTATTTTTCGTATAAAAATCATCTGTAGGGGGACAGGCCCGACTTAAGACTAGGGGGGGGTGGATATCATGGCGGGGGCCATGCTATATTTCCCCAGATTTCGTGGCGCCTCTTCTTCTTTCATGGCGTCCCTGGCCCCGCCGCTGGGCCGCGCACGTGCCGCCGGCCATGATTTGCACCCCCCCCCCTTGGACGCCCCCCTCTTGCCCGCCCCCGATCCCCCCGCCCCTCCCAGCGCGTTTCTCTCGGCGGTGAGCGAGGGGGGGAGGCGACTCCTCGGAAGCCCTCGCGCCCTCCGAGAAGTTTTTTCGTGTCCTCGGGGAAGGCTCAGATGACTTCTCGGAAGGCCTTGGGGACTCCTTCGGGAGCAACTCGTGGGAGCCTGGTGTACCCTCTAGACTCCGTATTTGGTGTCGATTAGCGTCGATTAGCGTCTGGAGTCGATGAGATAGCGCCGATTTAGCGTCGGCCAGCGTCGATTAGCGTCGATGTAGCGACGATGTGGCGCCGGTTCGGCGTCGATCAGCGTCGACTCGCAAGAGCCGACAAAAAGGCAGGGCAGGCTCCCACGAGTTGCCACCGAAGACTCCCGAGCCTTCTGAGAAGGCCTTCTCTCAGGAGGGACAAAAACACAGACACAATCAATCGTCGATTCCCCAGAAAATATAGGAAAATAGGGGCACATATGGGAAGTGGGGGGAAGCCCAAAGCCCAGAAACTATGGGACAAAATATGGGGAATCCTGTGATTTGTGTGTCTTCACTTGTGTGTCCCAGGGCCCCTTCATCCTCCTCCTCACTCCCCCCCGGGGGCTCGCCGCCGAGCTCTCCCCCCCTCCGCCTCCTCATCCTCCCTTCCTCCTCCCTCCTCCGCCCTCCTCCCTCCTCCCTCCTCCTCCTCCACCCTCCCCCTCCTCCTCCTCCCCTTCTCCTCCTCCTTCCTCCTCCTCCTCCTCCTCCTCCTTTCTCTTCTCCCCTCATCACTCCCCCCCCCCCCCCCCGGGGCTCGCCGCCGAGGCTCCGGCCCGCGCGCGCTTCTCGGGCGCGCCCCGCGCCGCCCGCTCGGCCGCCGCGCGCCGCGGCGCCCTGCCCGCTGCCCGCCCGTGGCCGGCGCGCCTCCTCCACGCCCGGTGGCGCCCGCCCACGGCCGATGCCTCGAGGGCGGGCGGACCAGGAGGAGGAGGAGGAGGAGGAGGAGGAGGAGGAGGAGGAGGAGGAGGAGGAGGAGGAGGAGGAGGAGGAGGAGGAGGAGGAGGAAGAAGAAACAGAAGACGAATACAAATAAGGAGAGTAATGCTAATAATAATAATAATACGAATAATAAAAACGATAAAAAGAATAATACTACAAATAATACTACTACTAAGAATAATAATGATAAGACGAATCAGAAACATCATACGAATAATACTAAGAACACTAATTATAATACTCATAAGAAGAATACTATCAATAATACTAAGAAGACGAAGCATGCTGTTAACAATGCGATTATTAATAATAACGATAATAATAATGCTATTCATACTACTAATAATAAGAAGAATACGAATAATAATACTAAGAAGAAGAATAATAACAACTATACTAATACGAAGAAGACGAATACTAATAATAATGCTAAGACTAATACTACGGATAATACTACAAGACGAATGGTCCTACTACTAATAATAAGCATACGAATGCTAATGATAATACTGATGCTGCAAATAATGATAATAATACTACTAAGTTTAACAATAACACTAATACTCACAACAATACTACTACTACTACTACTACTACTACTACTACTACTACTACTACTACTACTACTACTACTACTACTACTACTACTACTACTACTACTACTACTACTACTACTAATACTTCTACTACTACGACTACTACTACTACTACTACTACTACTACTACTACTACTACTACTACTACTACTACTACTACTACTACTACTACTTCGACTACGACTACTACTACTACTACTACTACTACTACTACTACTACTACTACTACTACTACTACTACTACTACTACTTCTACTACTTCTACTACTTCTACTACTACTACTACTACTAGTAATACTGGTAATACTTGTATTAAGAATATTAATCATATAAATAATATTGATATTACTAATGTTAAAAATAAGCAGACAATGACGAACAAACATAAGAGGAGGAGGAGGAGGAGGAGGAGGAGGTGGGGAGGGAGGCGGAAGGAGGAGGAGGAGGACGGGGGAGGAGCGAGGAGGAGGCGGAAGAGGGGTCGAGGGGGAGGGGGAGGAGGCGGAGGAGGAGGAGGAGGAGGTAAGGAGGAGGAGGAGGAGGTGGAGGAGGAGGAGGTAGGAGGAGGTGGGAGGAGGAGGAGGAGGAGGAGGAGGAGGCGGAGGAGGAGGAGGAGGAGGGGCGGAGGAGGAGGAGGAGGAGGAGGAGGAGGAGGAGAGGAGGAGGAGGAGGAGGAGGAGGGGAGGAGGAGGAGGGGGAGGGGAGGGGTGGAGGAGGGGAGGGGGGATGGGGGTAGGGGGAGGGGGAGGGGGATGGGGAGGGGGGGGAGGAGGATGGGGAGGAGGAGGTAGGAGGAGGATGAGGAGGAGGAGGAGGGAGGAGGAGGAGGAGTGAGGAGGAGGCGGAGGAGGTGGAGGAGGAGGAGGGGGAGGAGGCGGAGAGGAGGAGGAGGTGAGGAGGAGGAGGAGGAGGAGGAGGAGGAGGAGGACCGTAGCCATTTTGGCTCAAGTCTCACGGAGCTCACCTCCCGTGGGTCCCGACTCCAGAGGCGTGAGGTCGAGGTGGAAGGGCAGCCCCTTCCTCAGGTCTGGCTGCCTCGGCCTAGCTTTCAGCAGCTCGCTCGTTCGAGCACAGCTTTCGGCTCCCGCGGGGAGCGCATTGATGTACTTGCGTCGGGCAGGTGGTGGTCAGTTCAATCCTGGGCTCGGGCCCATCTGCCCAACGTGCGGGTGCAAGAGGAACCCTGGCCACTTCAAGTTTTGCTATCATTGCCGCAGTCCGCTTCCTGTTCTTCGTGGGGGTGGGCCTCCTCGTGGCGGTGGTGCAGCTTGGGGGCCCCAGGGACCAGTCAACGGCGGTGGAGAGGGTCGTGATGGTCCCAAAGGAGGGGGGAACGCCAATCGTAATGGAGGAAGCAGCCCCCTGGACGACCCACATCGGCTCAATCAGTTGGCAGAAGGCAAGCTCAAGGACACTCTCCCCAGCAGTCCGTGACGCTATTTCGGCGGCGTGGACCACGGCCCAGAGTGAGAAGCAAGCCTCCCCCGATCAGTCAGAAGATGGCTAAAGTGGAGCAGGACATCGAGCGCCGCGAAAAGAAGATCGCCAACATGTCCGAGGCCCACGGGAAGCTGTCTACCCAGATTGCCGATTTGGAGGATAAGCGCGCGCAGTTGGCAGCAGACTTGGCACAGGAGAAGCTCGACTTGGTTGCGGCTCGGAAGACTGTGGCCATGCGAGTCCCGTCTATGCCCGAGGTCGATGAGTTCGTGCAGCAGCTGGAGGCTTTCAAAGCGCATTTGGCGGGGCTGGGCGAGCAGAATGACCCAACGGCGTTGCGGGCTTCGATGGAGACTGCTTACAAGGACCTGGAGGCTAAGTTCGGTGAGGTTTTTCGTCGAGGACTTGTCAATGAAGCCCATGCCTAAGTTGCCCGATTTCGTTTTGGCCCTTTTGGTCGGATCAGTTTACCGAATTCTCGGATCCTCCTCCAGATGTGGTTTTAGGATTCTGTCATTCTGTCAGATCGGTCGGGTCGTTGGTCGTTGTCGGATTAGTCTTCGGATCCTGTGGCCCGATTTGGGTTTTAGGATTCTACCGAGTCGATCAGATCGGATCGGCTGTGATGGCTGTGATCGCTGTGATCTCGGGTAGCCCGCTAGATGGCGCGCGGCCCATGGCAGCGGGCAGCGGCGTTGCCTTTGGTCGGTCGGTCGGCCACAAAACGGTGACAGATGCCTTCCGACCCCTTGCCTTCTCCTAGCAACAAACAACATCCGAACTACTCAGGTCGATTCAGGTGTTCGGGGTGTTCCAGACTATCCAGAGTTACTTCAACAAGGCTGAGTACAAGGGCGCTTTCAACGAGGCCATGGCCGAGATGTTGAAATGCGCGGTCCCATCTGTCTTCGAGAGGGATGAGGCTGAGCGCGACGTTTGGGATGCGGAGATGACTAACCACCCAGACAATGACGTGAGGTGGCTCTGCAAGACCCCCAAGGACTGCAAAGTGTTGACGAGGCTGTTCGCCGCCATGGCCACCTCCAAGGTGTTCAAGGATGCCCTTGACTTGACCCCGTCGAAGAAGACGATTCGGATGAAGGCGGCGAGCCCGAAGGGCAAATCCAAGGGCGCCAAGGGCAAGGCAGCGTCGGAAAAGAAGGCGCATCGTGGCAGCCCTGGCGAACCATGCGTCCATGCATCTGCAGCGCACTGTCGCGGGCAGGAGTCTCGCAATCCGCGGGCTCCTCGGCCCCGCCGGCCCAGGCGCTGGGCTTGAACTGGGTTTGACGGGGTTTGGGGGTTTGTGGTTTGTAACTCGTCCTGCCCGCGGGCTGCGTGCGCGCCTGCATGGGTGCGTGGATTTCCAGGGCCCCCGCAGGCCGCTGCCGCTTGCTCTGCTTCCGTCAAGCCGAAGGCAGGCAGCCGCGCGACGCTCTACCTTGACGATGTCATCAACATCATCTTCCACGCTGTGCGCGAGGTGCCCCCCGACCAGAGGGACGGCGTGCAGATGGCGCAGATGCTGCGCTACGGCTGCAGACTCGGCATCGAGGATCAGAGCGATGGGCCTTTGGAGTTCGCCTTCGGCCTGAACGGCGACTGTGGCGTGGAGGTGACCCGCGAGAAGTTCGCCAAGTGGTCCCAGCCTCGGCCTCGCATCTACACTCACCTGCGGGCGGTGCACGGGCTAGAATGCAGAGACGCAGCTGCTGATGGCGATGGCCGCGACGGCCGCGACCACCAGGAGGTCGGCGCTGCGGACGACGACGGTGGCGAGGTGGCCACCTCCGCTGCCGCCATCTTGGCGATCATCGGCAACGACATGAAGATGAGGAACAGGCTGAAGTCGGCGCTGCGCGAGTTCATGAACGACAACCCTTTCTGCGAGCATTCGGGCGAGATCAAGGCAACGCACGTCGCGTTCACGCGCATGAGCGGCCATGTCCCTAAGGCGGTGAAGGCGACCCAGCAGAGCCGGAACCGCGGCGAGTTTGCGAAGGGAGACGGGCCTGCCATCTCCTCGACCTTCGTGGACATGGCCATGCAGATTGTCGACTCCACGGTGCCCGCGAACTTCTTCAAGCTGTCTGGTCTATTGTTGCGGCTGCTTGGGGCTGTTCGCAAGGACGCGGAGAATGTGAAGCAGGTACGTGGGGGGCAGGCGAAGCAGCCCGATCGGTCAGGGTGGGCGCTCTTCCTCGAGGCGGTGGACCCCGCGGTGGCGGCCTTCGCCGAGAGCCTCTGGAAGACTGAGGCTGCCTTGGAATGGTCACACTTCGCGCGCTTCGTGTACTCGAATCTCTTGCGGCGGAAGGTAGTTACCGAGATGCAGCCCGATGTGTCACCTGAAGCGCACAGCTTCTGCGAGCGCGGGGTGGAGTTCGCTGAGAAACTCGACCAGGCTGGCGGCGCGTCCAGGGACCTCTTGCGGAGTCTCTTCGCCAAGTCGGACAACATGGCCGACGCGCGGGTGAAGGTGATCGAGCTGGGGGGCCGCCTCCACGACCGCGTGGCGGTAGAGCCCAGCGAGGCTGTCTGGAGGATGAAGCAGAACGGCATCGAGTCATCGGTCTCTGTCAAGACCAAGCCTCAGGTTATCGCGCTGCTCAAGGATGAGATCCCCGCCGAGGAGCTTCCCGAGAACTTGTCCTCGCAGGCGAAGGACGTGTTGGTGAACCTCGTGGTGGACCGTCGGCTTGGCGCCCAGAAGGCGGCTGCCCAGAAGGAGGTTGAGCAGTGGAAATCGTTGGTGGAAGGTGGCCCTTAGCAAGGGGATCGATCACATCGAGACCCCCGCATCGAGGACTGAGCCGCTGATGCTAGGCGAGGCCGCGGCTGCCAGCATCGACGCGGGCTTGGGATCCGCTGGCATTAAGGAGATCGGCGACAAGAAGTACTTCCAGCTATTCAGGGCGATGGATGGCAGCAGCGCGCTGATGACGCCCTGGAAGGCTGAGCGCCGCCGATCAGCGGATGCGCGTGGATGCGCCCGAGAAGAAGTCTGATGAGCGGCCGTCTCAAGTTCTACAGCCGTGTGTGACCATGGTTGACCAGGGGCTTCAGTGGGTGGTGTGCTCCGAGGCGCAGGCGCAGGCTGCTGCGAACGCGAAGGGGACCGTGAAGCTCCTCCTGGACGTCGAGGGCCGCCGAGGCGACGGCCCTAGTGGTCGCGGCATGGTCAAGTTGCATTTCGCTGGGCGCATCGTCCTCGCGCCAGGTGCACGCCTGAATGAAATGACAACTCGGAGTTGGTTGGAACAGTGGCGGCGCTCCGCCCCCCTCCCTCCCCCCCCAACTGGCCCCGCCGTCCGAGGGATGGCGGGGTGGGGATTGAGTGGGTGGTGGTGGGGCAGTGGCGCTGCCGATCTTCCAACTCCTCCGTCTCTTCCTGCCACCTTCCTCACCTCCTCCTCCTCCTCCTCCTCCTCCCCCTCCTCCTCCTC
>CAUYUJ010009015.1:35000-36787 GCA_963575745.1 Prorocentrum cordatum | reverse complement strand
ATACATATATATATATATATATATATATATATGTGTATGTGCATCCCGCGCCCCATATTGCTGAACTTCGTTGTTTCCATCCTGTAATAATCGCAATCCTGTCTAGGACCTTCGATGTTCTGTATGTCTCCTATAGCAATGCCTTTGATCCTGTGCCCTGCAGCCCTATCATACAAAACTTAAGAGCCTCAGCACATATATCCTCCAGTCTAACTTGTGCTCCATATAAGCAGTTGAAAGAACCAATCGCTGATGTGTGCGTCATCATATGCTGCTAGTCAGCAGCCACACACAGGGAGAGTAGGTGCCGATCAAATGATTTCGCGGTCGCAAAGCAGGCTCGCAGCCTTGGACCAGAAAGGCGGCGCTAGGAGGAGGAGGATCCGTCTCCTCCGTCTGAACGCACTATCGGTGGCATTTTTCTTTTCCGCTAACCATGGAGGGCTCAGCCAGCACTTTGCGTGCATAGCCATAGTGGCAAGTGGCGTGGCGCTGGTGACAATCATGCTGAGTTTCCTTCACCCTGCTTCGACCATAAGCGCGGCATCTGCCTCAATGTAATACTGCCCCCTCCCGTTCTGGAAACCTTTGGGCCCCCCCTAATAAGACGTCCAGTACACATCAAAAGCCTTGGGACTCCACCTCCCTACGCGTTCTCCTTCCCCCCTCTCCTCCCTCATCCCTCGTTCCCTCTTCATCCTCCCTCCTCCTACCCCCGCAGTGGGAGGTCGAGCAAGAAGGTCAAAAAGGTCAGCAGCAAGAAGAAGGGCTGCTGCTGAGATGCGGGCCCTGTCTACCAGCAGTCGGGCCTCTCCCTCTTCTCGATCAGACGTAAGAGTGACCTTTCGCCGGAGTGACCTTTGGTGCGGGCCCAATGGGGTCCCCCGATTGCCGAACGCGGTGCGGTAGTAGCGTCTTGCGCGCTCGTGTGTTGGTCCCCGCGCGGCCCCCAAAAGCCGCGCACCAGAGGTCACTCTTGCCCAGGGTCACTCTACCGAGTAGTCGATCCTCCCACTTCCTCCGTCCGGCCGGGCTTCTGTGCACGCCGCCGCGTGTTTTCGTTTTTACATGCATGTCAAGCAGTGGCGAAGCGTCCTGGCTCGCCTTTTGCCCTACCAAACACAATGTTCTAAGCACCTTTTGTGGTTCCCGCGAAATGTTCTTAGAACATCTCTGGCTGGGACCGTCTTGTCTTATCACATCGGGGTTATGTTCTGAGAACATTGTTGTTGTTGTTGTTGTTGTTGTTGTTGTTGTTGTTGTTGTTGTTGTTGTTGCTTCTTAGAACATTTTTGGGTGCTGAGAACACTTCGTGGTAGGACTATAGGAATGCCGGGACGGTCGGTCCCTGCTCAATGCATGGCACCATTGCTTCCCACGGCGCGCCTCGGGCTGTGCCGGGCGCGGGGCCCCGCCGCCCGCCGGCCGGACTGCGCGCGCGAGGCCTCGGGCGTGGGCGGCGGGGGTCGGGGCCCTTGGGCCTCCGCAGGCGGCGCGGTCACGAGGGGGGCGTCGTGCTGTTGCTCTATGCTCCTTCTCCCCCATCCCCAGTGTCCGCCCTCCACCTCCTCCTCCTCCCCTCTGCATTTCTCCGCAGTTCTCCTCCTCCTCCTCCTCCGCCCCCTCCTCTCCTGTCCTCTCCTCTTCCTTTCTCTCTCATCCAGGGGCAAGGATCTTCCTCCTCCTCCTCCTCATGTCTCCTCCTCCTTCTCCTCATGTTTCCTCCTCATCATCCTTCTCCTCATCCTCCTCCTCTTCTTCCTCCTCTCCTGTCCTCCCCTCTCCTC
>CAUYUJ010009015.1:0-32500 GCA_963575745.1 Prorocentrum cordatum | reverse complement strand
GGGAAGGGTAGGAAGAGGAGGAGGAGGAGGAGGAGGAGGAGGAGGAGAAGGAGGGCGAGGAGGAGCCAGGAGGAGCGAGGAGGGGGAAGGGGAGGCAGAGGGGGCGCAGTTGTTCCTTTCTCTCTTTCTATGAACATGCGTACCCACACACATCACGTACACATAATGGAGACATGTGCATACAGATCTGTGCGCATGCGTGCAGAACTGCACATCGACGTAACAAGCTAATCCATGAACGAAGTACTGACATTGCCAGTTCGTCGGTGAACGAGTCCGCGCGAGAGCGCCGACCGCCGAGCGCCTCCCGGAGCCCCCTGCCCAAACCGCTGCTCTGCCCCTGCTCGCCGCCCACGCCCGCCGCGGCGCGCGCGCGCCAGTTATCCCGCCGCGTGGCTAGCGCCGCCCGCCGCGCCCCGCGCCCCCTCGACGGGACGTGCGAGCGACGGCTCGCCGCAGGGACCTCTGGTGCGGGCACACTTCTCGGGCCGAACGAAAGGGCCCCTCCTTCATATTCTCCTCCTCCTCCTCCTCCTCCTCCTCCTCCTCCTCCTACACGTGCATGAATCCACGCTGGTTTCGAGAGTTCGCATTGCGCGAATGTTCGTACCACGTGGCGGGTCTCGCGGGTTAGAGGGTCGGCCCTGACGAGAGGGGGGTATAGGGAAAGGGGGGGTTACGAAATCTGCTGCATGCAGCTGGTCTCGGCCCCGCCGCCGGGCCCATTCCTCGATGCATGGGCGCCTCCTGGCGCCGGGAGGCGCCGGGAGAATCAGCTACGTGAGCTGATTCTCAACCCCCCCTTTTGCTATCCCCCCCTTTCGCCCGGCCCGAATTTCAGAGGCAACGATAGGGGGGACAGGCCTAGGGGGGGATGGATCGACCCCCAATCGCCCATTGATCGCCGACAGGGGCCCGATGGCCCCAAGTTGCCCAGGAAGGTGCAGGTTCACCATCGGGAATCCATCGCCGATCTATCGGCGATGCATCGCCGATTCGATGTCGATGTTTCCCCCCCTATGCCCATCCCCCCCGATCGTTGCCTCTCAACATTGGGGTCCCCCACGTGAGTAGCTTCGTGCGCGCCTGCGTTTGGGCACCCCGCGGCCCCCAAAAAAGGAGGCCGCGCACACCAAAGATCACGCTTGCCAAGGGCCGCTCGTGCGTGCAGCCGAGGACAGCACCACGAAGGGACATGGCGGTCCAGACCTCGTTCAGAAATCGCCAGGCACGACATCACCAGGAAATCGCCAGGAGTGAATGCCAAATCGCTGGAACATCACCAAGACATCGGCCATGAACTAGATTGCCTCCGGAGGGACGCCAGTCGAGATAACAGCGGCCCTCCCTGGCGCTCGTCGTTTTTCCTGTGCCTCCCGGAGGCCTCTTGTCGCCACGGCTGGATCCGCCTCGAAAAGCGGGTCAGGATGGACCCCAGGCGGCGTCCAGGGACCGATGTGGAGCAGATGCAGGAGGAGGAGGAGGAGGAGGAGGAGGGGGGGGAGGAGGAGGAGGAGGAGGAGGAGGAGGAGGAGGAGGAGGAGGAGGAGGAGGAGGAGGAGGAGGTGGGGCGGTCGGGAGAGCCGCCGTTGTCTCAACTGGCCCTCCTCCGAGTCCCGAGGGGAACGGCTTCAGAGCTCCTGCATTCGCAGGAGATCTTCCCCCTCAATCCCCGAGTTCAGTCTGAAAGGATGGGCCCTTCACTTGGCATCCCTCGGACGTGTGCGTTTTTTCCTCGGCGAGGACCATCGAGGAGCATCCTTGACCAGTTGGCGAAAAAAACACGCACGAAACCGACAAAAAACACAAGCAATGGACGTCCGAGCGATGGCGAGCTCAGGGGGGAGGGAACTGTGGGATGCACCCCGGGGGTGGTATTCTGACGCCCCCCTATCGCGGATGGACGCCCCCCATCGTCGGAGGTGAGGGGGTGAGATCGAAGTGGAACGGAGAGCCCCCCTACCGGGAAATCGATTTCGGTTTCGTGTTCGTGCGTGCCGTGCGTGCGGGCGAGGCGAAGCTGCGTGGGCGGGCGAGAGAAAGTCTCCTGTGGCTGAGGCGCGGCCGGACCAAATGATTCCCTTCCGGGCGGCCGGGGCCCCGCGGTGTCCCGCCGGTGTCCCGCTTGTGTCCCGTGTGGCTGAGGCGCGGCCGGACCAAATGATTCCCTTCCGGGCGGCCGGGGCCCCGCGGTGTCCCGCCGGTGTCCCGCTGGTGTCCCGTCGGTGTCCCGTCGGTGTCCCGAGGATGATGATGATGATGATGATGATGATGATGATGATGATAATGATGATGATGATGATGATGATGATGATGATGATGATGATGATGATGATGATGATGATGATGATGATGATGACGATGGTGATCATGATGCTGTTGATGATGGCGATGATGGTGATGCTGTTGGTGTTGTTGATGATAATGATGATGACGTCGATTGTGAGATCGATTGTGATATCGATAGTGAGACCGAATGTGAGACCGAATGTGAGATCGACTGTGAGATCGATTGTGAGATCGATTTTGAGATCGACAGTGAGACCGAATGTGAGACCGAATGTGAGATCGATTGTGAGATCGATTGTGAGATCGATAGGGAGATCGATAGCGAGATCGATAGTGATATCGATAATGAGATCGAATGTGAGATCGATATCGAGATCGATTGAGTGAGACGTTGGTTCCCCCTCCCCCCTCACCTCCTTATCACCCGCAGGGTGGTCGTATGGGTATATACCAGGGTTGGGCCCCATATTGTAAGTCCGGTGGGGAATACTCACAATGAGTTTCGCGCACGCAGTGGCACGACGGAGTGCGCCCGTCGGGGCTTCCTGGGCGGTCCGCTCCTTTTTGCGCGGCGAGCGTGACCCGAGCCAGGGCCCCGTACAAGCCAACGAGGCAGCGGACAGGCAAGCAGCGCAGAGAGGAGAGAAGGGAGGGCAGGGAAGAAGAGGGACGGGAGTCGGCTGTCACCCAGGGGCCCAGGGAGGCCTCCCGAGCAGTTGCGTAAACAGAAGCACCAGGGATGAAATGCTGGTCCTGGGTGACGGGCCCCTGTGCACCCGCCTCCTCCCTCTCCTCCTCTTCCTCCTCCCTCTTCCTCCTCCTCCCCCGCCTCCTCCTCCTCCTCCTCCTCCCCCTCCTCCTCCTCCTCCTCCTCCTCCTCCTCCTCCTCCTCCTCTTCCAAGCACCCCGGCACAGAGCAGGGGGGGCACACTCCGATAACGCAGGTCCCTTGCTTTCCTCTCCACTTCGCATTCGTGACGGTGCTGCACACGCAGCAGAACAGACACAGTGCGCCTCTCATGACGTTTCTCTCGATTTGTGATCACGCGACTCAGACGATCGCTGCTGGCCATCAGCAGCTTCCTTTTCATAAATGGTGTATCGACTCTTCAGTATAATCCTTTATTTGCCAGTTCGTATGACAGGTTGATGGACATCGCCACCCTCACCGCCCAGTTTGATTTTGAGTGCTCGACAGGGACAGGAACACGTAAGTTTGGCACGGACGGAGCTGTCTGGAGGAAGGCGGGACGCAGGTGGATGATCGAAGTAGGATGGGCGAGGGCACCAGGCAGCAACATAAGTGCAGGATGTAGTATTGTGCGTGGCCCCCCGTATCCGCCGTCACACAGTCACGCACACGTGGACGACACCAGGGTACA
This sequence comes from Prorocentrum cordatum, assembly GCA_963575745.1. Lineage (NCBI taxonomy): Eukaryota > Dinophyceae > Prorocentrales > Prorocentraceae > Prorocentrum > Prorocentrum cordatum. The sequence continues at coordinate 28,829 of CAUYUJ010009015.1, read as the reverse complement.
TCGCAGGGCGAGGAGGAATTGCCAGACGTGCGAGATGTAGCCAGTATGGCTTTGGAGCTGCAGCTGTTTATTTCCCACCTCCGCTTGCCAAAGCTCATCCGTACACTATATACATGAAGGTGTGTGATAGTGTGGCGCAGTGGATCCGAGGGCTTCCCCCTTCTGGCAGTTTCCATACGCTTCCCCATCATAGCAATGGACCTCAACTCTGGCTTTGGGCTTCAGAAGATATCTGGCAGTGACCAATGGATGCATGTTCATGATGATCGTTTTGGGAATCTGGAGGTTCCCGTCAAACAGCGATATGCTGCATATGTTATGCTACGCCTAATCCAGGACTTGGACCTCGTCTTAGTGAATCTGCACATAGGCGAAGGACCTACCACTATGGTACCACGGGATCGAAGTATAAGCTGGACTACGTCTTCGTCCCTAAATGTGCGCTCCAGCAGGTCACCTCTGCAGGCCCCCATCAGATCCATGGCTAGGAAACCCCAGCTTACTAGGCATCAAGAGCATCGTGACCGCCTCCCTGTACACGTTCGCTTAGCATTTTCGCTAGCAGCCACCACGGCCACTACACACTGTGAAGGACTGGAGCCAGATATCCGAGTAGGACTTGTGTCGCGGCAGGTGGAATAGAATCGAGAGTCGTTGATGGGCAGTCTCCAAATGCGCACTAATCGAGCTGAGTTGTTGAACGGCCCCGAGCAAGAAATGATTAGGCACAAAGCAGTTTGGCAGAACTACCGACAGGAGGAGCAGACCCCCAATGCAGAACGGGGGTTCTTTATCGACACCATCCGACAGGTGGCCGAGGAATATTTCACAGGACGTGCCAAACCTTCGCGTGAGTATTCTGAAGCTGCCAGACCCAACCTGTCTAGCATCCATCGGCGACGCCAGCTAGGCATGTCACTTCAGTCGGCCAGCGCGGTCATCGAAGCTTCTTTCGTATCAGAAGATATTCGTTGCTTATTGCGTCAGTTTCGGTCGCAGCGTCGGCAGTATCTCAAGCAATGGCGAGCAGACATCACTGATGATATCCACGAGAATTTATAGGCAGACAGGCAGGCCGAGTGGGCCAGACTATTTGGGCTCCTCTCTGCCAGGGGGACGGGGCCCAAGAAGCGCAAGTATCGCAAACCTCCAGTGGCCCTCACCACCAGCAGAGATGCAGGACAGGCGGCTTCTTCCAGCATCACAGGGAGGAATTCAGGCGGAGGCGGTGGACTGGACCCAGATTGAAAATGATTGTTTATCGCATCCAGAACACGGCGTAGAAGCACACTACATATTAGGCGAATGCACGGAGGAGGGTGCGTCTTGGGCGCGAGCTAAACTGAAGCAGATCCGGCAATGTCTACGCAATGCAGGAAGGAGGAGAGCTGTGCCTGAGTGGTCTGTACCAGTGGAGTTATTATGGGCGCTTTTTTCCATGCCAGCGAACCCCCGAGCACTTTCGAGGGGTAGGATATCAAGCCCCCGACATAGACCCCCAGCAGGCCTGAGGTTTTTTGGCTTCCTTCATGCGCAAGGTCCGCAGGGTCAGGCAGACCCCACTAGTCTGGCATCTTTCGCAGACTGCAGCTTCATCTTGGAAGCGCGCGGTACGCGTGCCCTATCTTTTTGGCAAGGCTTCTGCTGCTACATATATTGACCCAGCGCAGAAGGATGAAGGGCGACCCTCGTCGCGCGGGCGCGTGGCCCGCCGAAGGCGAGAAACCCCGTTGCTCGCCCAGCAGTCGCTCGGCTGGCGGCTGCGCCAGCTTGGGTCGGAGTTTGCGAATGAACAAGGGAATCGCAAATGCTTTCGGGTCGCCGAGCTGGGAAGCGCTGCGGCGAGCCAGCCAGGGGATCATGAGGGAGGGGGGCCAATGTCTTGGAGAACAGAGGTTCAAGTCGTCCGCAGCGCGCGCCCGGTGTGGACGGATACCGCTTCGCGAAACCATGGGTTGGAGCTCTGCGAGGTCATCCCTGGGCCGTCAAGATTCTCATTCGGGGCATAGGGCATCGTTTCGTGGAAGCATAAGCAGAGTTCTCGGCCTCCGGGGGGCCGACATCAGACTGGCGTGTAGTAGACCTCCAACCTGACGGACATGATCCCATTGAAATCGATCTCGCGTTCCACAGCTACGTGGGCGATGCTGCGCGCAAGCTTGTTGCCGTGCCGGGCGAGAACGCAGCTTCGTCTTTAAGCCGACATCCCCCGCTCTACGATCATATCCTCTCCGACTGCCTCGCCCGGCGCAACTGCCGCCCCCGCCCCGCCAAGAACGAAATTATTGTGTCGGTTCAAGGAGTAGGCAAGCAGGCTCGCAAACAGGCCATCCAACAACGTCTTATCCCCCTTGCAGGCGCCCCCAATGATGTAGCTAAGTACCTTGGGCCGCTGGTCCGATATGATAACAAGGCAAACAGCGAAATCGACGCACGACTTTCAGCTATATCCTCGGGGTACTGGTCCATGGGGCAGCATTGGTATCAAGCCCGAATCCCATTCGTGGAAAAGCGAGCCATGTTTTTGGGCAAGGTGATTGACCCTGCAGTACCAGCACTGGGGGCGTTCCTTGCCACTCCAGTACAAATTTCCAGGCCGCAGAAGGCCGCGGTCTCGTTTGGCCGTCGAGCTCTCCGAGGTGCTGCTACAGAATTGCACCGCGGCCACCCATGCTCTATCCCAGCCAGCCGAGTTCTGCAGTTGTGGAGAGTGGCCCCGTTGGAGACGGAACGTCGAGTGCGCAGGCTGAAGCGGCGCCAGCAGTGTGCCAAGAAACCCGTTTTTTCAGGCTGCAGACCGGGGCGCTCTCTTCTTTGCTGTTCGTATCGGGGGAGAAAGAGGAGTGCGCGTTGTAGATGAACATGGGCATCTTACTCCTCAGGCGCCCCCGTGGGCCCATAGGTTCGTTGATGACGTGGCCGGCGTCAGTCAGTCCGGGGGGGGGGGGGAACGCTCTGACATGACCGAGAAATTGGGTCGTCGACCGCTCCAACTGTTCGACGACTCGGACTTGTCTGATTGGTTCGGCAGACTTGATCTAGCGCTGCTTCGAGCTGTTTCCAGGACAGCGAACGCCCCCCCCCCCCCTGGATGCCGGGCCTCATCCCAGCACGAACAGCATTATAAACATGAACCAGGGCAACCTGATGATGATTAATTACATTGCCGCATTTGTGGCCGTGGCAAAATATTCGCAAGCAGCGGCAACGCATCAGCCATCTACATCGGCATCATGGTCTCATCATCACACTGGGCACGCGCGCCCTTTCAAACCAATGCTTCGCATGTGAGCAAGGGTTTTAATCCAGGAATTTGGCGCGCAAGCACGCGGCGGATTCGTTCAGAATTGGGGCGCGCACAGGGGGGGGCATATTCGTTCCGCAGGGCCGACAGTGATAATTCACAGAGTCATGTCTGTCGACTGCGAAGCCAATCTGGGCTCGAACGAGTCGAATTCCATCGACATGTTCGAGCGCAATTTACCTCGCCCCCCATCGCTCACGGCCAGAATGGCGGCGGCTGCAGCCGCGGCAGCCGGCTCGCAGGCGCCAGCGCCCACAGGCGCAGCAGCCAGTGCAGCAGCAGCAGCGCCGCCCTGGCAGGCGCAGGTGCCATCGCGGGGTCTCAAGCGCACAGCGGCCTCTCGAGGATCGATCACAGCGGACATGGGAGGAGACAAGAAGCTCAGGGTGGCCGACCCCAAGCAGCAGACCGAGCAGGTCATGAACAAGAAGAACCTCGGACCGCTCAAGGCACTGGCGGTGGTGCTGACGCGCCTGGCCATCTCCAACAGCCGCGACGTTGCAGACCTCATTGGCGCCTGCTTCAGCTGTTTTCTCATCCCCGCAGACTCCGCAGCTGTCACCGAAATGCAAGCCGCGGGCCAGCAGTATGCGACGAAATGCAAGGAGATCGGCAAGGACCACGACCTGGGCCCACCGCGGCCGCGCATGTGGCTGGCTCTCCTTACGGTCCTGCTGCAGCACGACAAGACCCCCCAGAAGGCAATGGAGGCGCTCCAGGTCTACTGGGAAGCCAACATCACAGGGGACAAGTGCAGCCTGCAGAGTCTCCAGGGCCAGGTTCGGCACTGCCGGATCCGCCCGGCCTACTACAAAAAGAAGCAGGTCAAGAAGCCCACCAAGTTCAAGGTTCAGATCATGCTGCCCGCGCAGCTGCAGACGGCATTGATCACATGGGATGGCCAGCCAGTGGGCGCGTTGCATCAGGCAGCGCGCGACAGTCTCCAGGCCGCGGGAGGCAAGTTTCGAGCGGGGGGTCCCAAGGGAGGCCTCGAGAGGGAGGCAGAGCGGCTTCTCAGCAAAATCGGCATGAAGAAGAACGACGACGAAGTAATTGAGGAATCAGACGAGGAGGAGGACAAGTAGCTACGTTGGCTTCTATAGCAGGACCCGAACGCATGCGACAGATGGCCAGTGATCACCTTTTGAGGCATGAGGGCCAACAGTCGCTGCAACAGAGATCAAAGCAACCCATATTGTGCTTTGTCTCTGCCGCAGGGCAGAGATTCAATGTTTTCTACTCTCCTCCCTTCAGGCTTGAGCTCCCCCTCATCGACTTGGCCTCTCGCTCTGCGCACGTGCGCAGTATGTCTTTGCATGATGTGCATACCTCAGTTGCTGCAGTCTCTGACCCTGTCATGCATAGAGGGAGTCATGATGCGGACATCAGAGTAGAGCCTGCCACTCAGCCACCAGAAGATATCTCTGAACCCAGGCATTTAACCAGATTGTAAGTTTTATGTTATGCATCTTTCATGCGAGATCACTCGTCTCTCGCGTGATGCCTCGGCGCGCAGCGCGATGGTGCCCAGCCTCGGCCTCCAGGCGTTCCCACACGATGTCCGAGGACTAGGCCTGAGGCAATCCGCTCGGCGGGGCGGTCGACAGGAGAGTTCGCATGCAGGCTTCACGCTGATCCGAGCAGCGTTTTGTCAGGTGCGCTTCTCTTTTGTGCAGGTAGTGCAAGGGCAGACAGACAGGGGTCTCAAGCGTCTCTTATCTGATATTATTTGATCATCCTCTTCCACCTCCCTTCTCCTCTTCCTCCTCCGCCTCCTCGTCCGCCTCGCCCTCTTCCTCCTCTTGCCCTTCGTGACAAAGGCATCCGACGGATTGACTTGTGAATCTTCGAGCGTTTGCTTCAGCTTCGGCCACCCGGGGGCCGCTTTCGCCGTGGCCGCCGCCACCGCTCGCCGGCGATGTTTCGCTCTCAGAACCCCGACGCTTCGACGAGGCATGAGGCAGCGCAGCCACGGAGGGAAACCTTGGGATTGACCCCGAGGGGGCCATTCGGACGCCCCCCCCCGCATCGAGGATGGACGCCCCCCCTGTCATGTGTCCTAGGCTTGGGTCCATGCGAGAACCCCACGAAGCTTGGGTGGGGGCCGACATACCCCCCTGTCAGCCGTCGTCGTCGCGTCACCGCTGCCCCCCCTACAGGGGAGAAGTCTGGGGGCGATGTTCTATTACTCTTTTGATTACTTTTGGATCGTGTTGGATTGTGTGTCAAAAACAAGCAGTCGCCCAAAATCCGCTCGCAGGAGGACATATCCGACCTTCATTTCGCACCCAGGATGTGTCGACCGGCGGCAAAACCCGAGCCTTACCCTCGCCGTTCCATGCTTCAGGCAGCGCGATGGGTCAGAGGTGAAAGAAATGCCAATGCCGATGCCGCTACACTTAAGTCGGGTTTGTCCCCCTACGGGAGGAATATTCAAAAATAATCAAAAAATAGTCGGGGGACGATTTTTTGAGCATTTCTGGGCGATTCGGGAGTATGTTTGGCTATTTTTGTTCTTCGTCCAAAATCCCCCTGCAGAGAGACACGCCCGACTTAATCCTACCCTTCCCTCGTTTTCCCGTTTCTGGGCCTTGTGGGAGGCCCTCGTCGCCACCGCTGGATTCGCTTCGAAACCTTAGCCAGAACGCACCCCGGGAGAGGTCCGCGGAGCAGCGGTACCGGTAGCTCTTGGTTCCCCAATGGGCGGCCGGGTCAGGGTTCGGAGTTCGCCGAGAACTCGGAGGGCACCAACTACACCAACTATACACCAACACCGATCCTGGCCAGGATCGGTGTTGGTGTATAGTTGGTGCCTTCCTAGAGAACGTGGCGACATCCGAACCATACCCCAGTCTCCCATCGACTCAGGAGAGTCGATGGTTGGTGGGTGTAGGGTTCTGATGCCGCCACCTATTCGAGACCCACTCTGCAGGGCGCGGTCTTCAATCCCGTGCCGTTCGTCGACGTTCCCGACAGGGCCCCCAGGGGCTTCAGAAACGTTCGGTCGTGGTTTCTGTATGGCCCGCGGAGGCCTCGTGGTGTAGATGCGGCCGCCGCCCAGGCGCACCGGCGGTGGGTCGCAGCGATGACCCCCGCTCTTTGAGCGCACTCCAGGACCTCGAGCGGGCCCCTCTGGCGGCGCCTCTGGCACCTCCCCTTGCGCCGCCACTTGCGAATCCGACCCGGACGGGTCGAATCGACGCTTGGGTATCGGACGCCCCTGCTGGTTCTGACTTGGCCGCAGACAGCCTTCAAGTTCTGAGCCCCAGCCGGTTATCAGTGATCTGGCTTGTGGGGGTGGGGGTTACATGTGGCTGCCCATCTCCTGGCACCGACCTCAGAACCCGCGCAGACCGTGACATTTTATGTGCGTACCACTCGTTGTTGTTCCAGGAGTCCTGGAGAAGAGGGGTTTGTCCTTCGTCGTTGTTGGGCTCCCAGGGCCCTTGCCCCAGGATCGTCAAACAAATGTTAACCAGTGTGGGTCCCAACCAGTGATTCCTTCCAATGCAGTGGAAAGCAGTGCGAATCAAAGCAAAGTCATGCAACACAGTGAATAGTACTGCAGCGCAGTGCAAACCCATGCAACGCAGTACAAGGACGCAGTGCAAACTAGTGCAAAGCAGCGCGAAGCCACACAGAGCAGGCGGCAGCAGTCCACAGCGATGCCACGCCGTGCCGCGTGATGCCGGAGCACTGCGACTGCCACGCGGCCACGGGTGGCGACGAGCCGGCCATGGGGCGGGCGGCGACTGGCGGCCACAGTGCCGGGCCGCAGCGGCACCGCGGCCCCGGCACCTTGGAAGAGAAGGATCGGGGACGGAAAAGAGGGGGGTGATGACTAGGGGGGGGGGTGGATGTCATCGCGGGGGCCATGATATTTCCCCAGATGTCATGGCGCCTCTTCTTATTTCATTACGTCCCTGGCCCCCCCAGGGCCGCGCACATGCCGCCGGTCATGATTTGCACCCCCCCTCTTGGACACCCCCCTCTTTGCCGCCCCCGAAAGGAAGGACCCCTAATGTGGGAACCAGTGTTTGGGAATGTGGGAAGCGCTGTTTGCCACATTGCTAGAAACCACGGCGTTCCCCCCAAACCAGCACATGTCCCAGGACTGCTTTTTCCCCCAACAGCACATTTTTCTCCTGTGGTTGTCCACCGGCAAGCGCTGTTTGGGGAATGTGGAAAACCAGTCCTGGGGAAGGCCCTCGTGGCCAGGACCCTTTTCCACCAGGGCCCTCCTCCCTGACGTCGATCCTTCTCGTCGTCCTCTTCTCTGCACGAACGAAATGGGCACGGAAAGAATGGGTACAATGCCCAAAGGTGGATCTTGTTCATTTTGAGCAGGACTCGCTGTCCACGCCGCCGCGGCCTGTGCCCATTCGAGACGGAAGGCCGCCTGCCCAACAGCGGCCGCCGTTGGTTTGGGACAACATTTGATGTTGGGCATGATGCCCCATTCTTTCCGTACCCATCTCGGGCGCCCAAAAATCCTCGAGCTTGATCCGACGGTGGAATCCGTCGACCGTCGACGCCGAACCCGAAACCACCACCACGGGCGGGCGGGGCGCGCCAGTGGAGACCCTGGCGCCCCTCCCCCGTGCCGCAGCTCGCCGGCGTGAGCCCCTTGCCTGGCGGCCCCGCCCGGCGCCTGGGAGGCGCTCTGGCTGCTGCTGGTCCTCGTCCTCCTCCTCGTCCTCCTCGTCCTCCTCCTCCTCCTCGTCCTCGTCCTCCTCGTCCTCCTCCTCCTCGTCCTCGTCCGCCTTCTCCTTCTCGTCCTCCTCCCTCTCAGGGCAGCTTGTCGAAGGCCTCCGCACGGAGTGGACCTCCGAAGGCCGCGGAGCGCATCCGAAGCCACGCGCGCTCCTCCTCCGGCTCCTGCTCCTCGCCCTCCTGCTCCTCGTTCCTCCGTTTCCTCCCCCCCTCCCCCCGTCCTCGCGGGCCTTCCCTGGCCTCACCTGCCCCTCGGAGGGGCCCGCGGATGTAATTGTATTTTGGTTTTGGCTCGCGGCTGCCGCCGGGTGTCCTCAGCCCAGGGCAGCGGCATGTGGGTGTTCGCAGCCCAGGGCACGTGAGATTTGGCCTCGTCCTCCTCCTGTCGTGCCCCTCCTCATCTGTCACCTTAACGCTCCTTTGGTTGTCCTCGCTCTCGTCTCCTGCCTCCTCCATCCAACCACGTACTCAACGTTGGCTCAAATCGGTTTGCCTCGAATCGGCCATGTCAGCATCATCAAGTTTATACGTTTTGCAGGGCGGGATATATATATAGAGAGAGAGAGAGAGAGAGAGAGAGAGAGAGAGAGAGAGAGAGAGACAGAGAGACAGACATTCACGCAGACTTGTACTGACACCATCCTCACGGCGCCGACATGGTGCACGGCCAACTGCGGGCTTAGCAAGAGCAGGAATCGTCGCAAATGATCTCACATTTCATGGCGCGTCATGCCATTGAAGAGCTGTTCGATGAGATCCAGACTGTGCTTCAGAGTATTTCTTCATACAGTAACAAACCCGTCTTTCGCTCAGTCGTCGTCGGGTGGGTCAATATCAAGCGCGCGAAGTCCAGAGCCGTACGTGTTCATCCCGCAGGCCGAACATGAATTTCATTCTGGAGTGCACTCTGGCACCAGGCCTCTAAAACATTGGTTTCGTATTGCCGCCAGGCCCATCGACTGCGTGGCTGAGCTGGGGTCTGGGCTCGGTGAGACCCTGCCTTGAGCATCGGGTTCCTGGCTATGACGCGGGGCTGGGGCTCCGTCTGCAAGGGCATCAGTGGGCACATTCAAGTACCTCGCTGCCGACCGCCGCCCTGCATCCACCCCACGCAAAAATCTGTTGAGCCTGCAATCGATTTGCAAATAACTCGTGTTGGTTCTTCGCTTTTGTTTCACCATTAAGGGGCACCCGCGCGCTCGCGCGGGTCACCCGCCGTGCGCGGGTGACCATGGTCACACGCGCGCGCGCGCCGCGCGCGTGGTGAGTTCTGCATTGTCCACACATTGTCCACAAACGAAGAGTCGCCATGTTGGCCACACTCAACGGTGACCGATTCGATTTTCAAGTTAACATTTGCTTTGGCGAGTGTTTTGCACAATGGGCAATACAGAAAAGAACCACCCACCTGCGCGAGAGAGCGGTTTTCCATGGTCACCCGCGTTCGCGCGCCGCGCGCGTGGTGAGTTGTGTATTTTCCACAGTCGAAAAGTCGCCACGTCGACTTGGGAACTAAACTGAACCCTTAGCAGTGGCCGATTGGATTTTGAAGGTCACGTGCGATTCATTTGGTTTCCGCAATCGCAGGGTCGCCATGTTACTCCAGATTTCGCAATAAAAGGGAGGGGGTCTGGACCCTCCAAGACAAGCCATTTCAGACCTCCCCCGTGGGGGAACCCTCCAAAACATCGTCCCCAGACCCCCCCAGGCCCTCCAAGATAGCCCGGAAGAGACCCCCCCCGAAATGAGACCCCCTTCCTTTTATTACGAAATCTGGAGTAGCTTGGAAACTACGGTGGACCTTTAACGGTGACCGAGCGGATTTCGGTTGACCCGCGCGCGGGCGGGGCAACTCCGCGCGCGGGTGACCATGGCCAGCCGCGCGCGCGCGCCGCGCGCGTGGTGAGTTCTGTGTTGTCCATAATCGAAAAGTCGCCGCGTTGGTTTGGGAACAAAAGTGAGCCTTTAACGGGGGCCGATTGGACTTCCAAGTGAACATTAATTTGGGTGCATGCCTTGCTCATTGGAAAATGCAGAGCCACCCTCCCGCGCGCGCGCCGCGCGTGTGGAGAGTTCTGGGCTATCCACAATCGAAAAGTCACCATTTGGGCTTGGGAACTATATACAGTGAACACGTAACGGTGACCAGTTGGATTTCCAAATTGACATTGGTTCTCGCGAGTGCTTTGTACAGTGGCCAATGCAGAGCCACCCGCGCGCGCGAGAGCGGGCGGCCATGCCCGCCCGCGCGCGCGCCGTCTTCGAAAGGGCCGCGCGACAGGAACCAGCGCGACGCAGGAGTCCGAGAGCGTCAACGCGAAGCTCGAGACCGCCAGGCAGCAAGATACTTACACTGACGCGTTCGAGGAGGGCCGCTTTCATGGACTTCTGCAGCTTGCCAAGGACCGCAATCTCCGCCTTCCAGATCAGGACTCGCTCATTCACCACGTCGAGGAGAAGATGGGGTGCGAGGTCGGTATTGGGGAGACGGGCGATCTCGGGGTGTTTGTGACTGAGATGCCCCGCGGGGCGTCCTACATGTTCAGGCGCGGGGCGACGCGCGCCGCCGTGCGCGACGAGGTCGGGGAGCACGCCGGCGCAGATGGTGCCAGGGATCGCCGCGCCGAGAACATTGAGGCGGAGGGCTTTGCAGGGGCAGGGGGCGACTCGGCCGAGCTGCGCGAGCAGGACGTCGATGTAGAAGATGGTCGTTCGCCGTCGCCGCCGCTGGCGCTGCGTCCGCGGTGGGATCGGAGGGCGACAATGCGAGCCTTGCGTCGTCTTTCAATGGCCGCTGTGACATGGGCAGCGGCGGGACAGCAACGTCTTCCTTCTCTGCTTCGAAGACCCGTTCGACGCCTCAGACTCAGGGCACCCCGCCCACGTCGACGCCAGCTCCATCGTCGGCGACCCCCGAGCCCCCGAAGAAGGGGGGCCGTCGCGGCGCCGCGGCGAGCTCGGCCGCGAGCACCGTCGACTCGGGTCGCTCGCTGCTCGAAGAGACCGAGGCGACTTACTCGACGGGGGCCCTCTGGAACATGAAGTTTTGGACCCGCGACTTCGAGAACATGCCCGCGATATTGTCGGCCGAAGCTTCGAAGGTGGCTGCTGTTGCTGGCGAGGCTGGCTCGTCTGAGGCATCCGAGCTCCTCTTCGGCATGGGTGCGAAGCTCGAGGAGAAACGCAAGTTGATGCAGGAGCTGAGGGACTCGCCCATGAAGACAATCGAGAATCCCAGCGATACCCTAGCCGCCCTGACGAATGCAGGCAACGCCGTGCAGGCGAACATGCTGAGCACCTCATCGATCAACCTGATGTCGCTGGGCATTGGCGGCACGGTCGCCGCCCTCACGGTGGCGATGGACGCGGGCATGCAAGCTTCTCGGTCGGTGCGCCCACTGCCCCAGATGGCGTCGACGGACGACGGCCACTGCGCAGACGAACCTGATCGCCAGCTTCATGGAGAAGTCTTGGAAGCGGATGTCCGAGGCAGGTTTCTCCAACCTGTTGCTCAAATTCGACAGCTTGATAGGCGACGTTGGCTGGGGCAGCTTGGACGTCCAGGTTCCTATCGTGGGCCCGTCCACTGGGTGGCTGCCTCAGGTGCTTGTCGACCTCGACTCGATGCGCCTGTTCGGCGCGGTCCTGAGGCTTGAGCCGTCGGAAAGGCTCCCACGGGATCTGCGAGTGCAAGCTGTCAAAATGGAGTCGCACGAGCACATGTTGAGCAACGGGCTTCGCTGTCTCATCGTGGCCAGCCAGGGGGGGGGGGGCGGGCGGCTGCGCCGCGGCTGCCTGGGGCCGCGTCCCTAGACGAGAAGTCGGGTCGGAGATCGGGCCGCTCGCACTCCCCGTTGAGGAGTCCTCGAAGCAGTCCGTGTCTGAGAAGAATGAGACCCTCGCGGCGATGGTTAGCGAGGCCGCCGCGGAGCTACTGTGCGCTTCGCTCGTGAAGGCCGCTGAGAGCAAAGGCGACGACGCCCGCGAGTTCGCGGAGCACGTGGACACGCTCGACGACGACGGGGGCAAGATCGGCGAGGAGAACGCCGAGCTGCTGAAGTTGCGCGGCGAGCTCATCGCGACGACTTGCGACGCCGCTGCGGCGGCGCTTTCCCACCGCGCAAACTTTTACGGAGTGCGCGAGCGACATCATGACCAACAACTGGTCGCGCTTGTCCGAAGTTGAAGGCCCCTCAGGAGTGCGCGAATGGAGGGGTGGGGAGGCAGCTGCAAGAAGGACGCGCCGCGCTATCTTTTTTTGGAGGAGAATGGCGACGAAGATAAGGGGGGATGGGGGGGGCGATGAGGGGGAGGATGGAGGGGGGGTAGAGGGGGGGATCGGTGAGGAGGGGGGATAGGGGGAGGATGAGGGCGAGGAGGACTCGGGCAAACAGGATCTGGGCGAGGAGGATGAGGAATGACGACAGGGAAAGAGGTGTAGGAGGGGGGGGGGAGGAGGGGCAGACATCTGGAGGACGGCGATGAGGGGCAGGCGGGATGAAAGGGGGGGGGGGGGGGAGGCAGAGGAGAAGGAGGAAGGAGGACAATCGAGGACACTTCCAGCGGGTACTCGCGTTCGCGGGGTCTCCTGGGGCCGACGAGGCCTCCCGTTAGCAACGTCGCTTAAAGCTTCTCGCAGGCCTCCCGTTAAGCAACGTCGCATTAATGCCGCCCCCGCAGGGTGGCGGCAATGGAAACCGCCGTGGGAACCGAGCCCGAAACGCCCTAATGGTTTGTATGTTTTGCGGCCGGAGAACGCTGCCCTAGTGATTTGTTTCGCGGCCGGAGAACCGCCCCGCGCCCCTCCCCCCATCTTTGTGACAATCTAAACGGTCGCGAGGCCCTGTGGCGATCTGAGCGCTTGCGAGGGCCCGTGGCAATGTGATCGGTCGCGAGGGCCCGTTGAAATCTAAGCGGTCGCGAGGCCCTGTGGCAATTTGCTATCCAAGCGGTCGCGAGGCCCTATGGCGCTGGCAATCGAATGGGCCGCGAGGCCCCCCCTTTCCTTTCCTGCGTGTTGCGCGGAGGGCATTGATCAGCATGGGGCCGACCCCTTCCAGCTCGCCGCTGGGGTCGCGACGTACTTGCTGTTCCTTCATCTCGGGGCAGCCGACAGGGCCGTCATCATGGTGGCGCAGCAGCGCAGTCAGATCATGGTTGACGTCGCGGACGTGAAGTCCCGCAGCAGCTACGAGGACAGCGCGTCTGTGGCCACCATGTGGAGCGATATCTGGATCAAAGAGGGGTCTTTAACGTGCGCGTCCAAAGTGAGGGGCGCCAAAGCCACATCCTTCCAGGAACTCTCCGAGGCCTTGTCGTCGTACTCCGCGCAGGCCCCCACGGGCGTGATTTGCCAGGAGATCGTTGGCAGTGGGAAGTGCTGCAAGGTGGATGCGGCATTCTTGGCGGCCATGCAGGCGCTGGAGTCTTGCCCCCCGCCCTCGGTGACATCGCTGGTGGACTCAGCGAAGGCCTGCGTGACTATCCGCCAGTGCTACGAGCAGGTCTCCCAGGGCAGGAGCCTTCGTTTGCACGATGGCCTGCGCGACGTCGTCAAACAGAAGCCCGAGATGAAGGCGTGGAGGGGTGCCCTGATCAAGGAGTGGCAGGCGGGCACCGCGATGATCCTGTCGAACTTGGACACGGCGCACATCGACGCGATGTTCGCGAAGAACAGGCAAGGCTGCGAGAACCTCTGGGGTCTCGAGACGTGGGCCTCCGACGAGAAGCGCTGGCTGGCGAGTGTACCCCTGGGCCGGCGCGCGAGGTCGAGTTCCAGAAGACCGAGTCGTTCGTTGTGAGCTTCGCGATGTCGGAGCGCATCGTCGAGGACCTCTGCGCGGCGACGCCGTCGGCTGGGCTTCCCCTGGCGAGCTCGAACAGCGCGACGCCAGGGGCAAGCTGCCCAACCTCGAGGACAAGCGGAGCCAAGTCGCGAAGCTTATGGGGGGCGGCCGTGCTGCGAGACGCCGGCGTGACCGACGATGCCAAGCAATCCGCTCGCACGTGCGCGACTGGGCGCCCGGGGTTCCCACTGGCGACGCCCCTCGCCTCTCTCGCCCAGAAGTTCGAGGATGCGCCCGGGCTCGGCTCAGTCTCCAAGGAGGCGCCGACCGCGCCTGGCAAGGCGGAGCCCGCTGCCGCTGCCGCCGCCGAGCCAGCCAGCGCGGCGGCCGCTGGCAGCGGGGGCGCGGCGCAGAAGAAAGGCCTTCTCACCGAGCTCCCGCCTCCCATGAAGAGCGTGTTTCTCTTTGTTTGTAATTTTGCCGATGTGTGATGCTGATTTACATGGCCAGTGGGCCCGTGCTTTCTCAAGTCCTGCGTCGCCGATTCGCCCCGGCCAGGCGTCGCGGGGAGATGCGCCGCGGCCGTTGCCGAGGACGCTTTGGCGCGAGAGCGCGCTCAAAGCGCATCGGGCTGCATAGAGGAGCTGCCTCTCAGACCCCGCGGGCAGGCCGCGGCCCGCGCGAGGGCGAGGGCGGGATAGAAGGACAGGGGCGGAAAAGAGGTGGAGGAGGTGGGGCGACATTGTGCTGGCTCCCCCAGCAGCCCTGGAACGTCGCGAGAGCTTCACATTCCGCAGCCCCCCCCCAAGGAGGATGCGAGAGGCGAGAGCCGAAAGGAAAGCGGAGGCGGGGGCGAGGAGGAAAAGGAGCAGTTGGAGACCCCACTGCTCTATTCAAAACAAGAATGGAACCAGGGGAACGTAAGGAGTTACCTTTTGAATATGCGTCACCACTCGTTATTTTTCATTGCGCGAAGCGGTCCCCGTGAAAAACGAGCGCGCCAGGGGCCCGCAATTCAGATGGGAGTTCGTCTTTGAAAGACGTTGCGCACGTGATCCGGAGCACAACTCATGCGACAATGTGGGGTCATACAGTTTAGTGGTGCTCTTATCGGCAGCCCCGCTTCGAAAAGAAGCCGCCCTCCATTCTTGCAGATGCGGGACTACTGAAAAGCAATGGCTTCGCAGCTATCTCATATGAAGATATGGCCACCCTCTGTCGGTGTAAAGGTACTCGTGCATGCGATTTACATACATATGTATATAGACATGGAATACAAGCAGGGGGTAGCACAGGGTGGTGGGAGGTCAGTCGGGATACCCGTTTAAAAAAGGAGCCGCCCTTCATCATTGTAAGGTATTGGTTTGTTGTGAGGCGAGTGTGTGCGGCGCCAAGGCCAGAGACTTGTTTTGAACATGTGACCCCTCCAATTCTGTAAACGTAGGAGGTGTTTAAGACTGGAGTGCACGGCGCCAGGGCGAGAGCCATACTCTGAAGACCACCCGCGATACGTCCACGCAGTTGTCGAAGTTGTTGAAGGCGGGGTGTGCGCGGCGCCGGGGCGGGAGCCCACTTTTGGAAGCGCTTCGCCCTCCACCCGTGTCACTGTTCGAGATGTCACGCCCCACTGTCGTGAGCGGTGGTGGGGGGTCTCAGTCGAAGCGCCCGGGCCCCCCCCCCACGAGAAGTGTCTGCTGGCGCGACAGGTTCTCAAACGTTCTCTTCCTCGTACCCTCCCATCCTCCTTCCCCCCCCCTCTCCCTCCCTCTCCTCCCGCCCCCCCTCTCCCTCCCTCTCCTCCTCCTCCTCTCCTCCTACGTTCTCTTCCTCCCTCTTCTCCCCCTCCCCAGGTTCCCATACGTTCTCTTCCTCTCCTGCCCCCCCCCTCTCCCTCCCTTCCCCCGGCTCGCTCGTGGGCGGGGGACGCGGCACGAAGCATGCCTTGCGACCACCCTTCGGGTGATGAGGAGGTCGGGGGGAGAAGGAGCCAACTGGGAACAACTGCGATGATGGTGGCGACGGGTCACCGACGGAACACCGACGGGATACAGACGGGACGCCGACCGACACACCGACGGGACACCGACGGGACACCGACAGGACACCGCGGCGGGGCACCGGCGGGACACCACGGCGGGGGGCACAGCGGCGGGACGCCCCGGGGGCCACGCTGGCACGCCAGGAGGGGCGGCATGTTGTCTTGACCCGCCCAAGCCACAGCGGAGTCATTCCTCTCCTCCTCCTCCTCCTCCTCCTCCTCCTCCTCCTCGTCCTGCTCCTCCTCCTCCTGCTCCTCCTCCTCCTCCTCCTCCTCATCCTCCTCCTCTCTCCTCCTCGCCTCCAGGGCGCCCTGGGCTCCAGCTTCGCCTCGCCCGCACGCACGGCAAGTGCCCGAATCGAGACCGACTTCCCCGTGGAGGCTCTCCGTTCCGCTTCGGTTTCATCCCCCAGTCTCCGACCAAGCAAGGCCAGGCCAGGTGCGTGTTAAACCGATTGAGACCACACCCCAAGGTCCCATGCGGCCCTTGCAATTCAAGCGGCCACGGTTAGAGGAAAAGAAGCCGCCCAGTTGACCGATCTTCCTCATCAAGGGCCCGTTGTCAAGGGGCGACGTTCCTTGCAGGCAACAGCACGCCTCCAATGTCTACGAAAAGTTTGGACTTGAGTTGGACAGGCTTCACCCTGACTCCCTTCCCTCCTCTTCGACTCCTCTAACCCCTATCACTTCCGACCTCTACCCTGCCGCTGCCTCGTCAACAGAGGAGGAAGAGGTGGATGAATAACCGGTGAGAGACGGATATCCAGAAAGAGAAGGAGTGTGGGAAGTGGCGACGGATGTTGAGAGCCAGACCAGCACGACCAGAGGCAGGGAGTCTGAGCTGGAGCTGGAAGACGAGGAGGAACCAGAAGGGTCAGGAGCAACCCGAGGATCACGAGGAGCGGGACGGGGCGGCAGCGCAACCAGAGGAGGGCCGAGCGCCGCGGGAGCGACGGGGCAGGACGCGCCAGAGTCCAGCGGGGCCTGCCCCAGCGTCGCGCAGCGTCTGCGCGGGCGGTTGGTTGAAGTGCCAGGGGCGTGCGGCCAACACGGCCCACGGTCCCCCGGGCGCGCCACGAGTTGGCCCCGCAGGCGCTCCAGACCTCACGCGCCAGGCCCGCCGGCGTCGCCGCGCGGCCTCCGGAAAAGCGCGCCCAGGGTGAGGTTGGGCGTGTCCCCCCACAGGGGGATTTTGGACGAAAAATAAACATAGTGAAAACATACCCCCAAATTGTAGAAAAACAAAAATGCTAATAACATCGTCCCCTGACTATTTTTGGACTTTTTTCGAATTCCCTTCCTGTAGAGGGACAGGCCCGACTGAAGCTCAGGGGAGAAGCCGCCAAAGGGCGCCGCTTCCTCCCTGCGCTCTGGCCGGCGCTCCTCGCAGGCAGCCCGCGCCTGCCACGGCGGGCCTGCGCCCGAGGAGAGGCTTCGGCGGCGCGCCCGGGGGGGGAGTTGAGAGGGAGCAGGCCTTCTCTCGGGGGCGGAGGTGATGACTAGGGGGGGGGGTGGATCTCAGGGCGGGGGTCGTGATATTTCCCCAGATTTCATGGCGCCTCTTCTTATTTCCTCCTGGCCCCCCCCCGCTGGGCCGCGCACATGCCGCCGGTCATGATTTGCACCCCCCCCTCTTGGGCACCCCCCTCTTGGCCGCTCCCGATTCTGAGAAGGCTCCGAAGCCTCCCGGCCTTCCGAGACGTTTCCTGAGCCTCCCCCAGAGACGCAGAAAGCTTCTCAGAAGGCGCGATGGCACCTAAGCAGCCCCGCCGCCTTCCGAGAAGGCCTTCTCCTTCTCACTCCCCCCCCTCGCTCGCCGCCGAAGGATGGGATAGGGAGAGACAAGAGGAGCATCACCTCCACTGCGTGTGGTCGGCAGCATCCGTCTCCCCAGCCCTCCCATCGCGGTGGCTCGCTCGGCTGCACGGGGACCGGCCACCTTCGCCACCCGAGGGATGAGCTCAGGCGCAGCGACAGTAGATGTGGAAGATCACTATGCGGAGGAGTGATCCGATTGCGTTTGGGTGACTCTTCTCATGTGAGAGATTCTGCTCCATGGTGGCATTGTGAGGGTATCGGTCAGGCTCTTCGGCGATGGACTGCGCGTATGTTGCCCCAAGAAATTGCGCAGGGATTTCGGCGTCATGCCTCGAGTTGTTCAATTCCCGACTTCCCCACGGTGTCTCCAGAACGGGCATGCTAGGACGTAGCCGACTCGGCTCAAACGTTTCGGACCTCGGTCCAGGTTTCGCTCATTCGGGACGAGTGCCACCACCGTCGACGTCCTGGTTTCTCCCTGCATCGGGCATCGATCCCCCGTGCTGTGCACGACTCTTGCCAAGGGCTTTCTCACGCGTGCTTAGGTCATAAGAAAAGAAGTGGAGCTCTGGAAGTGGTGGCGTTACTTTCAGGACAGGAAGTATGGGTGAAGATGACTGGTTTGATGACGCCTTCTTCAGTGGTGGATCGCAAGAGTCTGTTATCATGGTGTGTTTCAGGGAGTACCACTTGAAAATTCTGAAGACTCCGAGTGTGGTAGAGCGGCGGCAGAAAGTGTGCGAGGTTTTGAAGAGCGACTTTATTGAGAATCCCGACGTTGGCGACGAGAATCTGAAACGATGCAGCTCCGGTGCGCACGCGATTTGCGTTTGGGTGAAGGCAGTCTACCAGGTATTGAAGGCGATGGATGTTGAGATGGCGGAGCTGTACGGGGGGAAGGCCGATGGAGATTCTGCCGCAGATGGAGAAACGAACGTTGGTTACACTACTCTCGAGGAGTGGTGCCACCGCAATGGGCTGAGTAGCACACCGCTCGGAGCTCGAATTGATAGCGAAGTTGAGGCATCGGATGGCGTCCTTACACCGCTGGGCTCCTCCGAGCAGAAGGCAACTGCCATTGCTGCATACATGGAGGCCTGCGAGGTACTGGGAAATACCAAGAAGCGGGATTTCGATGAGATGAAGAGCATGGCGCGGTTTCCGGCGCCGATCGCTCGGACACGGGCCGCGCTGGCGGTGCTTGTGAATGCAGCGGGCCAGCGGGCCTGAAGTGCTTGTGCTTCGGGATCGGAGGATTTCCGTCTGCGGCCACGCTGGTTCGGTAGCAAATCATGGGAGCCTTGTGTACCCTCATAATTCCGTCTTCAGGGTCGACTAGCGTCGATTAGTGTCGGGAGTCGATGTGATATCTGATGGCTCCGATTTAGCGTAGATGTTGCGTAGACTTAGCGTCGGTTAGCGTCGATGTAGCGTCGATTAGCGTCGGTCCGCGAGAGCCGACAAGATGGTATCGGAGGCTCCCACGAGTTGCCACCGAACGCTGGTGCATAGGCCCCAGTGGGGCTTGCCAGCGGTCCTCTCCTCCCCTCCCCAGCCGCGTCCGCATGCGGGTCGCGCCGCCAGCTCTCTCAGAACGCCGTGCGCCGGGACACGGCGTACACTGGCTGGAAGGAAGCTGGTGCTCACGAGGTTTCGATCGTCTGCTTCGTTTAACCGATCCCCATCCCCGTCCCATATCCCCTTCTAGACCCCCACCAAATTACCACCCCAGTTGGGGATACACCCCTCGAACCCCGAAGGGAACGACCTACATCCCTATCTAGGGGGGTAAATCGGCCAGTGGGGCCCAGGCAACGCTGCTGGGATGGGGATCGGTCAAGCGATACTCAGATCGCGGCAGCGCCCACCCCGTGTGGCGTCTCGTCGTCGCTGGGAGAATCCTGCCGAAATCTGTCATGGTGTCTCGTTGTGGCTTTCCCGTGCGATTTCTTGCGGGCAAGGCCCGGGAGATTTCCCCAGCGATTCCCCGGGATACCTCCAGGAGAGGACATTTCTCAGAAGGTGTTCGTGCATATTTCTCAGAGGCAATTTTTCTTCTCGAGAAATAACACTATGTTCCAGAAAGCTTCCAGGAGTGGCAAGGTTTCCGGGAAGGTTTCCCAGGAGGCATGATTTGATGTCTTGGAAGGCATTACCTCAATGGTGAATAGTTGTTCAAACGAATCATTTCAAATCATGTTCTGATCGATTTCGCATTCTGTCTTTCACCCTAAGTGCCTCGAATGTGAGGGATGATGTTCGGTATGGCAAGCATTGCAAGCCATTGTGTGGATGAGTGAAGCGATTTCGCGAGGTTGCCCCCTAGACAGTCGGCACGACGGCTCGGAGTATGTCAAGTGCGACCCGTTGTCCTTCCCGTCTGAATTTCATTATCCTCCTCCCCTCCCTCCCGAATCCCCCCACCTTTGGCGGACCCCCGCGCTCCGCCAACCGTGCCCTTGAAAGCAGACAGACTTGCGCCCCCAGAAGGATTTCTCGAACGCTATCGGCATCTCAAGTGGTGGTGGCCAGATCGAAGGGGATTAGGCAGAGCACAGTAAGACACTCGGAATGACATTTGGGGGCAAGTCTCTTCCTTGCGAGTACTGGTCTGTACTATAATGCGAGATCCATTCGATGAGTTCAGGTTTAAGCCGTGATAACCTCCCCTGGGCGAAACGAAAAGGGGAAAACTAAGCATCGTGCCGTACATGCGAGAATGTTGCGCACATAGGGACCGAGGAGCATATGTGGTTAGTGTGGGGGAGCTTCTCATAGCTGTAAGGCAAAAAGATGATTGGCATGATCGTGACCCGCGTCGTCGTCGTTGCCGGGGTTCTGTTGAAACCAGGGGACGGACTTGCACCATCCATTGGATTCTCCGATACTGGCCCGATTAATAATCAGCGATTTGCTGTTCGAAAAGAATGTTGGAGAGCCAGGTATCAGGGACAAGCGATCATCGGCCCCATCATGCATGCATGCCACTGGTTCAACTTGGCGCTGTCAGGTTGTCCTGCGGGCGCCCTCGCAGTGTAGTTGCTTCAGACGTTGCGGTACGGCCTCTGTTGTTTAAATTGACGGGCAGCACGCTTTGACATTTAATATATGGGAATCCGTGGGGAGGTGTCAGGAATGTAGAGCAACAGAGGGAGCTACGTTTTCGGAGGTTGGTCGTTGATTTGAGGCCTAGGGGGTCCCAATCAACTATACGATGGGATCGGCGTATATCGACGCTGAGTTTTTGGGATGTTGGGGTTCTGGCGATAGCACAGCAGTCAATATTTGGCACCATGTGTTGCTCTTGAAGGCCAAGGCTGGTGAGGTCGAATGTGTTGGAGCTTGCATACTTCAAGATACTACGGGACTCTGGCGGGTAGGTTCCATTGTCAGCAGAATTCGTGTTGGCTAGCTATTCAATGTCGCAGTGTCTACAAACCAGTAAGGAGATGAAGTAAGTTGTCGCGCAACCGCCCCGCGATCGCAGGATGGGGCTTGCTCGTGTCCTCCTCGGGGCTTTCGAGGCTTCAGGTGTCAACCATGCACCAAACTATCACCTTGTTGTACATGTGGCTGACAGAACCGCATAGTACCACTTGGCTTCGAAACCCGATGAGTGGGACCGCGTCCGGGGGCTTGCAAGCAATTGGCATCCCAGCCCGGGCCTAACAAGACATACGCCTTGTGGGTTAGTTGCGGTTGTTTTTTTTGGCCGGGGTAGGGGGGCCAAACGCACACGGGCTGAGGTTTTTGAACGTTCATCTCACGTTTCTTGCACAGTTCGCCCACGGATGGACGCTAGATGCTTGCATTTTTACCACGTTCGATGTTCGTGTGCGGCTCAATCTGAACGAGCAGATTTTCGGTGCTGGTGCAGGGACCCTTCCGCTCGACCGCCCTCGCCTGCCAGCAATGTCGGTGTCCGCTTTCGCGCTTCCCGCGCAGCAGGTCCCCGCCGCAGGCGGCAGACTCTGGCAGACGCCACTCCCCGGGGGCATGGGGAGCAGCAGCATCGGGAGGAGCAGGAGGCGGGGGAGGAGGTGGCCTGGGGAGCTGGCGGGTGGGTGGGTGGATGAGGGAATGTGGGGAGGGGGCTGGGGAAGTGTAGGGTGCAGGTGATCACGGAGAAGACACGCAGCGAACGCCGAGGGGTGGTGGTGGGGGGTGGGTGGATGCGGAGAAGGGGGAGGAGGACGAGAAGGTGGAGGAGGAATAACTTAGGGTTGGCGGTTGAGGTGGATGTGTAGATGAAGGGTGCCGATGAAAAGCTACCTATACGACCACCCTGCGGGTGATAAGGAGGTGAGGGGGGAGGGGGAACCAACGTCTCACTCAATCGATCTCGCTATCGGTCTCACGTTCGGTCTCACATTCGGTCTCACATTCGGTCTCACATTCGGTCTCACTATCGATCTCACTATCGATCTCACAATCGATCTCGCAATCGATCTCACTATCGATATCACAATCGATCTCGCAATCGATCTCACATTCGATCTCGCAATCGACGTCATCATCATCATCATCATCATCATCATCATCAACATCAACTTTATCAAGGTCATCATCATCATCATCGCCATCATCAACATCATCATCATTACCATCATCATCATCACCATCATCATCATCATCATCATCATCATCATCATCATCAGCAGCATCATCATCATCATCATCATCAACATCATGATCGGGACACCGACGGGACACCGACGGGACACCGGCGGGACACCGGCGGGACACCGCGCGCCACCGGCCGCCCGGTGGAGAATCATTTGGTCCGGCCGCGCCTCAGCCACAGAGGACACCACCGGGACACCGGCGGGACACCGCGCGCCACCGGCCGCCCGGTGGAGAATCATTTGGTCCGGCCGCGCCTCAGCCACAGGAGACTTTCCTCTCGCCCGCCCACGCAGCTTCGCCTCGCCCGCACGCACGGCACGCACGAACACGAAACCGAAATCGATTTCCCGGTAGGGGGGCTCTCCGTTTCACTTCGATCTCACCCCCTCACCTCCGATAGTCACGTGGACAATTCTGAGGAGGAGGAGAAGGAGGAGGAGGAGGAGGAATGGAATGGAATGGAATGGATGAGGACGGAAGGATGAGGATGAGGAGGAGGAGAAGAGAACGGGAGAACGAACGGGAAAACGGTGGAGGAGGGAGAGTGAGTTGGAGAAGGAGGAACAGGTTGATTGGGGAAATCACGAAGGGGGCGAAGGACAAGAAGACAGAGGACACGGAGGATACGCGGATACGGTGGGGATGGGGGAGGTTATTTAGCTGCCGGCGGTATGTCCCTCCACCGTGTCAGCCAAGCATTCTGGGAGGCGATTGCTCGAGTGAGCACGGGAAGCCCTCACGTGCGACACCTCGTCTCTGCTGGCTTGGGAGAGCCGTGATGGTGATGATGCTGATGATGTTGATGTTGCTGCTGATGAGGATGATGACGTTGATGATGATGATGCTGCTGATGATGATGATGATACTGATGCTGCTGGTGATGATGATGATGATGATGTCGATGATGATGACGATGGCGATGACGATGACGATGATGATGCTGATGATGATGATGATGATGTTTGTGATGGTAATGATGATGATGATGATGATGATGATGATGATGATGAGGATGATGATGATGCTGATGATGTTGATGTTGCTGCTGATGAGGATGATGACGTTGATGATGATGATGATGATGATGATGATGATGATGATGATGATGATGATGACTATGGGTATGATGGGGATGGTAATGATGCTGACGATGATTATGATGATGCTGTCTATGATGATACTTTTGATGAGGGTGATGGTGATGATGCTGCTGGCGATGGTCATGATGCCGATGATGGTGACTATGACGACGGCGTCGACTGTGATGACGATGCTGATGATGGTGGTGATGATGGTGATAATGATACTGGTGCTGATGACGATTGTCATGGCGATGATAATGATTAGGAGGAGGAGGAGGATGACGACCACGATGACGCCGACTGTGCTGCTGCTGCTGCTGCTGATATCGACGATCATGATGATGATGAGGATGATACCGAGGATGGTGACGATGATGCTGATGGTGATTAGGACGGCGGTGTTGACGATGACGATGATGATGCGGCTGCTGATGATGATTATGCTTCTACTAATGATGATGCTGATGATGATGCTGCTTACCATGACGATGATGATGTGGAGGAGGGGGAGGATGATGATAATGAGGATGTGATCGGTGTCGGCGGTGATGATGATCAGGATGCTGATGATGATGTTGATGCTTACGATTATGTTGATGATACTTATGATCGTGATGATGATGCTGCTGCCGATGATGATGAGGATGAGGATGATGGTGGTGGTGATGATCATGATGACGATTTTGATGACGGTGGTGGTGATGGTGAGGCTCTACGATTATGATGGCAGCGATTGCGCATTCCATCTACGAGTTACTGCAGGCCGTCGCGGCTGCTCCGCTTCCATGTTTGCTCAAGTTCCTTTTTCTGGAGGGGGAGGCCCTCCCTCGGTGCATGCACGGTGTACTCGGTCTCCGGCTTCGCAGCAACCTCTTCACAGTCCTCCTCGCGCGGCGGTCGCTGCTGCCCTTCGCGCACGCAGCGCGCCTAGCGGCGGCGGCCCGTCCGCCCTTCGAGGCGGAGCTCATCCTGGCTCCCGACGAAGCCCCTGTGCTCCAGGTGCCGCTCGCTGGCGGAGTCGCTGCCGCGGCTCCTGCACGAGCGCGTGGTGGTCGGCGTATCGGCGACGAGCGTGGAGCTCTTCGCGGGCATCACGTCCGACTTCTACGGGTTCGTCGACGAGTGCGACCCCTCGAACGCGGGCCTCCGCGACGGGTGGAAGCACTACGCGGCTGGCGCCGCCGCGGTCGTCGACGTCCCCCCGGCAAGTGTGCGGCTTTCCGACTTCGCGGTCGCGCCGGCGCTGGGTCAGATGGCGCAGGCTTGCACCCTCGGTGCCGATGGCGACGACAAGGGCTACCAGGAGGGCGAGCTTATCGGCTACGACAAGGGCTACGACAACGGCTACGACGACGACTACGACGCGGGCAGGTGCTGCGCCACCACGCTCAGTGAGGGCATCTACGTCTTGGCCGACGACGTGGGCTACGTGTAGCGCTATGAGGCAGGCGGGCGCCACGCCGCCGCCAGCGCCATCTTGCAGGCGGGCCCTGCCTCTGACGCCCTTGGCACCCGCACGGGCTGCCGCCCCCCGTCTGTGCCGCCCGTGCTGGTGCCGCTGGCAGTGGTGACCTGGGCGCGACCCCGACCGCCTGCGGCATGCCAGGCCAGCGCCACCGTGATTACAGTCGGGACGTTGAAGAAGAAACCCTTTTCGTTGGGGAGGGGCTCGGTGTTCCTTGATTGTTTCACAGTTTGCCTTAGGCTTTCCTTAGGTTTTCGAGGGAAATCGAAGCTGAACGAATGGAAAAAAAGGCATCGTTCCTTATTTAGGGTTCCTTAGGTCAACGCCCCGACTGTATCGGGACAGCATCCAGCTCACGCGGCCGACGATCCTCCCCGACTGGCCCCTCCCGGGCCCGTTCACGCACGGGGCTGGGTCGCCACCTGCAGCGGCGGCCCGCCACCAGGGCCCCACACAAGCTCGACGGTGGAGCTGGACGCCATCCTTTTGTTCCCGGCAACCCATTCGTCCCGATGCGCTGCGAGTTCTCGGAGTTCACGAAGGTGGCCCTGTCGCATGACCAGGTCGACGGCTCAACCTTGCGTCGATGGAGCTGGTCGCGCGCCAGATATAGCTCGGCGAGGAGCACTGCAAGGGCATGATCGTTTCTTTCCGCGCGCTCGCCTCAGGAGGCGATGCGCAGTTCTTCTTTGCCGGGCTGCTGTCCACGCGCGGGATCATGGTCACCCTCGCCACTTTGGAGTGGTTCGTCAAGCAGCCGTCGGCCGAGTCGGCCATCGCGAAGACGTGCCGCAAGGCGCGGGAGGAGCGCCAGCTGCTCCACCCTGTGCTTGAGGCTGCGCTGGTGGCGGTGGGTGGGCGCGGCAGGGCCGAATCCCCTTTCTTGCAGTGTGATCAGGTGCCGCCAGGGACTCGGCCGTCTCGCTGGGCTCGACTACGGCCGCACGCTCCTGCTGTCGCGATCTCCACGCCATGGCCGCCCGTCGCCATCTTTGTCTCCGCGAGCCCCCGCGAGCTGGATGGGGGGGCCTCACGGGGGCCCAGGCGTGCTGGGGGAGCGGCTGCTTCGACGCTCTCAACCAGCTGGGATGGGGCGGGGCGCCTCTCGTGCGGAAGCAACCTTCGATTTTGCAGCGCCAGTCGCTCGAGCTCATTTGGATTGGACGGTCAGGTTCGGCGGGCCGCCAGCTGCCATTGGCCTTGAGCACTGCCTTGCTGACCTCTGCTTTAGTTGCCCCCTCTACACTGCAGGGCCCCGCGACGCGGCGTCCTGCGGCGAGGAACTCGCGCCCTGGCCCAGCGGGGAATCCGCGCAGGTGGCGCTGGAGTCCGCTCTGCTCGAGGCTGGCCATTTCTGGCTGCAGGATCTACGTGATTCCGTCATCTATGGCCAGCGAATCGCCGGGCTGCGGGAGTGCGGGGCGCTTGGGCTCTCGCCCGTCCGAGGCCGCAAGGGCATGCTGGGCGCGTTCGTCGTCGCCAAGAAGTCGGGCCAGCAGCGATTGGCCCTCGACGCGCGCGCGCTAGCTGCGCCCGCTTCAGGCCGCCGCCCTTCGCAGAGCACCCCAGCGGCGGCGCCTCCGCCCGCCTGGAGACGCAGGGCAGCGGCGACGCCACGTTCAGCGGCGGGGGCATCTCCAGCGTCCTTTACGCCGTGCAGGTACCAGAGGGCCTCCGCGGGTACTTTTCCTCGCCCCTTGTCAGAGCCGGCCTGGCTTGCGCGGCTTACTTGGGCGGCGCAGCTGTCCGCGAGTCGGAGCGGCCGCCGCCCTCGCTCGCAGGCTCGTAGGGCGCAGTGCACATGCAGCACGTGAAGGGTAACAAGGACGCCGCCATCTTCCTTTTCCTCGCGTCGCTGGAGGTAGTCCGAGGGCGATTTGCATGGGGTGAGACGCGTCGGTTCCCATTCATTCTGCATTCGTTCATTTCCGCGCCATGTGTGCGCGGATCGAAGCTGCTCTTCCGCTTCCATGTGTACCCGCCGAGCGCTTGCCTGCAGCGCCAATTTAGAGGGCGCGCGACGTGGCTGACGTCGGGGCCCAGGAACGCCATCACGTGTAACATTGCCACGAAGCGTAAGGAGGTCGGATTTCGCGCCGACTTTGTTGAGTTAGATGCTGTTGCACGTGCCGCCGCAATTCGCCACCTCATCAAATCACATAACCAACAGGGTGTTCTCGATGACCTTGATCGGGCCCGTGGTGACATGGAGCATGTTCCGTAAAGATGGCATCGTGGTTGACATGAGCAGAGCTTCTTGATGGACCTGCGGTCTTTACGTGAGTCTTTATCGGGCTGATCTCTTCGTCTTGGGGCCGCCAGCCAAACTACGGCATGCAATTTATCTTCATTTCAGGGCCCCCGAGAGGACCGAACCTGTTCGAGACGCCCTCCGTCGTCGCGCCCGCCGCTTTTGCCCCGAGGTCCTGCCCGAGCATATTGACAGCATATGTGAGAACATCCAGCGCGCGCGTGCAATGCTACATCGATGGGGATTGGGATCGCCCCTGCGCGTCTGGTTTCTGGTTCGACTTGCATGGGTGCACGTTTCCATTCCGCTCCGCGCGGATGTCTATCTTGCTGCCGGGCGTCCGATCACAGCGACGCAATCTCTTCGGCACTACTCTGACTGTTCCCGTTTCAAAACGTTATTGGCCCGTTGGATGGGAAAGACTATGCGAGTTTACCGACGTGAGATGAGTCCCCATTGGTTATGTTCTTGCCTCCTCCTGCGCTGTGGTAACATATCTGCTATTTTGAAGCGTGCCGCCTGCATGGGTGCTTCTCTTTGCGCGTTAGACGCCCGCCGCCTCGGACACGCCACTGCTCCTGAACTGGTGTTCGAGGCTCGTCTGCGCGTCACCGCCAGGCGACATCCCACGCTCGCCTCGGCCTGGAGCGAAGCAGGCTTCTTCTTGTCCCGCCACCTGGCGAGGAGAGCTGCCCCTCGACTGGAAGCGCTGCCGCTGCGGGCGCCTCGCACCCCGCGCGGCAGGCGGGTGCTTCCCACCGCGGGGCTGCAGTCATGTGGCCAGGGGGGGGCCCGCACTGCTCGGCGTCGACGTTGGCCTCCTTCGGAAAACAACCCAAACACTCCAGCGAGACCTGGATGAAGACAAACCATTCCTTCTTCTTTCATGTATCACTCGTTCATTCATTATTTCTCCAAGTCCCCCAACCTTCTCTCCCCGCGCTCCTCCTACCTAGTCCTCCTCCCATCATGTGCTGCAGGAGGAGGCGCTGGACACTACCAGGTTCTATGGCCTCCTCCCACCTTGTCCCCCTTGATTTCCTCCCTGCCCCCCTTGCCCTCCCACGCTGCTTCCTCTAGGGAAACAAGCAATGACACAAACAACAATTTTGGAGGTCCGCGTGGATAGCTCGGATCGGCGCTGGACCCAGCGCGCCAGGGGCGGCGCCGGAGGCGCCGCCCGAGGGGCACCAGCGCCGATCCGAGAAATCCGCGCAGACTTCGAGTTGTTATGCCTCTGTCCTTGTTTTTTCCCCCATCCTCCCTCCTTGCCCTCATCCCTCCCGGCTGTCGCTTCCGCTGCCCCCCCCATGTGCACCCCCCCCTTCGCCGCCTTCGCCGTCCTGCCGCCCTCGGCCGCCCTGCCGCCGAGGTGCCGCACACGCCGCCGCCCTCGGCGTCGTCCTCGTCCTCGCCCGCGTGGTCGTGGTTCCCGTCGTCGTCGTCGTCGTCGTCGGCGGCGGCGTCGGCGTCGGCGTCGGCGTCGGCGCCCTCGTCGTCGTCGTCCTCGTCATGGTCCTCGTCCTCGTGGTCGTCGTCCTCGTGGTCGTCCTCGTCTCCCTCGCCGCCCTCGCCGCCCCCGCCGCCCTCGCGGCCCTCGCCGCCCCGAAGGCGCCAGGTTCCTCGCGCCCACCGCGGAGGCACCCGCGGCGCCCGCGGGCGCGGCCGACGCTCGCCCGGCGGCCGCCACCGCGGGCAAGCTGGCCCCGGCCGCGCTGGGCCTCGCCGCGGGCGCGCACCTGCGAC
>CAUYUJ010009014.1:481832-495108 GCA_963575745.1 Prorocentrum cordatum | reverse complement strand
TCCTCCTCCTCCCCGTATCCTCCTCCTCCTCCTCCTCCTCCTCCGTAGCCATGTTGGCTCAAGGCTATGAACCGTCCCGACGACCGCGAGTCCCACGGGGCGGTTTCTGAGCGCGAGGGGGTTCGCGCTTTGAGGCCAAATACCTTCCAAGTGATTGAGTGTGCAGCGGCGCGCGCGTGGGCGGCATGGCGCCTCCTCCTCGTGGCGGCGGCGGCAACCCGCGCGGCGGCGGCGGCGGCGCTCCCGGCAGCTCCCAGGCGGGCTCTGGCTGGCGCTGCCCCTCGTGCGGCTACAAGAACCTCGGGTGGAGGACGCAGTGTCGGCAGCCCGACTGCTGCGCGTACCGCCCGACCTCCAGTGGTGCTCCTCGTCCTCGTGATGCTGGTGATGGCGGCTGGCCTCGTCTCGGTCGCTGGGCCGAGGAACCGCCCAGGGCTCCGTGGCGCAACGCCGAGCAGGCGGCTGGAGGCGGCAGGGGACAGCAGCCTCCCAAGCCGAAGCGGCTCACCGACGAGAAACGCGCCTACTTCGTGGCCTGCCCCGTCGACCAGCTCGACGCCTGCAAAAAGCTCATCGCGGAGGCGGACTGGCAGGCCATTCGCCAGCAGCGCTTCCTCCTCCAGCAGCAGCTGGGCTCGCTGTCGGCGGTCAAGCCTGTCAGGAGCGCGCAGGTGGCGGCCGACGAGGCCTCCAAGCGCCTCCTGCGGGCCCGCGGCGAGCTGGAGCGCAAGAAGCAGGCGGCCCAGGCAGCGCTGCAGGCGGCCTTCGACCAGGAGAAGCAGGTCGCGAAGCTGCAGGTGGAGATGGACGAGCTCGTCGAGAAGGCCAGGCGCGTCGTGGCTGAGCCGCCTGCTGCTGCGGCGCCGCGCGCCGAGGACCGCTACGTCGCCGACGTCACCAAGTACAGGGACTTGGTGGGCACCGTCTCGGGCGCCCCCGGCGGAGTCGAGCTTGGCGAGCTGGCTGGCCCGCTCAACTCGCTCCTCGCCGCGCTCCAGCAGGACGCGGCCGCCTGCGAGGCTTCGGGCGCCCCGCCAGCCGCCGCTGCGCCTCCCCCTGCCGTCGCTGCGGCAGGCGCTCAGCCTGGGGCAGCGGCTCCTGCAGCGGATCTGGGAGGCGAGCACAAAGCTGCTAGCGACGACGACGCGGACATGGAGAGCCTCAACCTGTCCCCTGAGGCCTTCGCGGCGCAGGTCGAGGCCTTCTGCGACGGTGACGCCGAGAAGAGGAAGTGGCCCGAGGACTTCCGCGACCGCTGCTACGCGGACAAGAAGCAGAAGCTGGGGTAGTAGCAGGTGGCGGCTGGCGACGCTCAACATGAACGCCTTCAGCAACCTGGACAGGTGCCTCACGGAGCAAATCAGCGGGTGCAACGTTCTGCTCTTTCAGGAGACCCGCCTCAGCGGGGCGCGCACGACGGATGCTGAAGGGGAGCTTCGTCGTCGGGGATGGCGCGCCGCGGGTGCTGAGGCCCAGGCGTCTCAGGCGGGGGGCCTGGCGTCTGCGGGGCTCCTGACGCGCTCGCGCCTTGAGCACGGGTTGGCGCCCATGATGGGCTACGAGACCCCTGTCTTTCGTCCTGGGCGAGTGCAGCTGCTTCACCACGCTGGGCTGACTCCTGGGGGAGTCGCTGTGGGGAACGTGTACTTGGAGAGCGGCGCGGGGGTGGACGCCTTCAACTACGAGGCGCTGCGCGACTTGGCGTGCAGGCTGAAGCAGCACGGCAGGCCGTACGTGGTCGGCGGCGACCTCAACTGCACCAAGGCCGAGCTGGAGAAGAGCGGAGTGCTGCGCTTCTTCGACGACACCTGCGTCGACACGCTCGAGCCGACCTGCGTGCAGTCGATGCGCTCCATCGACATGTTCATCGTGTCGAGCGGCCTGCGGCTGCTCAACGTGGAGGTGATCAGCGGATCGCCTGTGTGGCCGCGTCGGCCTGTGGTGCTGGAGCTCGAGGCGACGCGCCAGAGCCCCTACGTCCGCGTGATGGATGTGCCCAGGAGCTTCCCGCAGGGGCGGCCTGCTGGCTGTGCGCGCTGGGACTACCACGTGCCGTGGGCCAGCGTCGGCGAGGAGGTACGGCGGCTCCTGCGCTCTGCGCCTCGGCAAGGTGTGTCGACGGCTCCTCAGGGTGGGCTTGCGGACGCTGCCCTTAATGACGCTGCTCCCCCGAGCGGCGCGCCTCGAGGAGCTACGGGACCCACGCCCGCTGCTTGTGGTGCGAGCGCACATGGACCTGTACGCGGTGGTGGTTCTGAACTTCGTGGGCCCCTGCAAGGACGACCTGCAGGCGGAGAACGCGCCACTCTGGCTGGGGAGTGTGAGCAAGGTTCAGGGGCTGCGGCCGTTGAGGGCCATGTGTCGCGGGCGGCCCGCGCTGACGTGGAGCAGACGCAGCTCCGCGGCCAGATCAACGTTGCCTGGCAGCGGTTCATGGAGCAGGCCGAGACCGACTGGGTCGATATATACCAGGTGGGCGAGGACGCCCAGAAGTATCGTGGGCGAGGTCAGCCAGTGCAGCCGCGCTGGGTCCGCAAGCTGCCTGTCGTTGGCGCGCGCTGGCCCAGCGTCTCGGTCGAGGCCACCTGGCTCTACAGGGTGTCGTGCGAGCTGCAGCTTGTCGCCGCCGTCGCGCAGCCCGTCAGCCGCGCCCGTGCGCTTCGAGGTCTGCACAGGCTGATGGTGACCGCGCCCAAGGCCGTGAAGGGCGTCGGAGGCTGAGCCTCACGACCTGCCTGTCGCGAGCTCTTGGTGGCAGCTCCTCAACAGCTTGGGCGCTCACTGCCTGGATCCCTCCAGCACGGCCCTGCAGCTGAGCGAGCGCGCCCACGCCGCCGCCGTGAAGCTGGCCGAGCGCGACATGTCGGAGCGCAAGGTCAAGTTCCAGCAGTGGGTCGCCAAGCAAGCTGGGGGCGGCGGCGGCGGGCTCCACGCGGTGGCCAGGCTGCCGATCGGCTTCGCGGAGAGCCCCATGCTGCACACCAGCGCCGCGGAGACGCACGCGCCTTTCTGCGAGCCCGCCGACCTCGCCGCGGAGGTCACCGCCCTGGAGGTTGCCTGGAGCGGATGGTGGAGGACAACCTGCGAGCAGGTGTCGCCGCGCTGGCCGAAGGACCTTGGCGCGCGGCCGTCTCGGCCGACGGTGGCGCAGCTGCGGAAGGTGCTCCTGACCTTCCCCGCCAACACGGGCACCTCCTTCTGCGCGGTGCGGCCCAGGCAGCTCAACGACCTCTGCGATGACGGCATCGAGGTCCTCGCCGACATCATCGAGGCCATCGAGCTCCACGCGTCCTGGCCCGAGATGACCACCAAGATCTGCTTCATCCAGAAGAGGCTCGGTGGTGTCAGGCCGATCGCGCTGATCATGGTGCTGGCCCGTGCAAGCCCAGCTGCGCCGAGACCTCGCGCGCGAGTGGGAGGTGCAGAACGCGCGCAGCTACTGGTGGGCTCCGGCGGGGCGCAGCTGCGATCGAGCGGTCTGGCACCGTGCTGCTATTGGCGAGTGGGCCACGCAGCGTGGACAGGACTGCGGCGACGAGAAGCGCTGGGTGGCGGCGGCCGTCCTGCTCGACCTGCTGAAGGCCTTCGAGCAGGTCAGGCACCGCTGGCTGCTGGACGCCGCGGTGCGCACTGGCTTCCCGCTGTGGCAGCTCAAGCTTCAGGTGGAGCTGCACTGCGCGCCTAGGGTGCTCGCCTTGGGCAGCGCGCGCTCCGACGTGATCGAGGCTCGGCAGGCGATCCTGCCAGGCGATGGCTTCGCCACCACCCTGCTCAAGCTGATGCTGATCGGGCCGATGGACAGGCTGGTCGAGCAGCGCCCGACGATGCAGCTGGCGGCGGTCGTGGACGACCTCATGCTGCACAGGTTCGGCGGCGCCGTGCGCGTCACGAGGGAGGTGGCGGAGGCGGCCTTCAAGCTCAAGACGCTCTTGACGGAGGTCGACCTCAACGTGGCGCTCTCCAAGTCCCGCGTGCTCGCCAACGTGCCCGACGTCAGGCGCGCCGTCGCTGCGAAGCTCAAGCGGCCGCTCGGCATGGTGTCGGTCAAGGGCGAGCGCAATCTTGGAGTCGACTTCTCTTGCGGCCGCAGGGTTGTGAGGAAAGTCCGCGGCGACAAGATGGTGCTTGCAGGGTTGAGGCTCAGGCGCGTGGCCATCTTGAAGACAGGCGTCGGGCGCAAGCTGGCAGTCCGCAAGGTGGCGCGCAGCGGGCTCGAGGCGTCCATCTCCTACGGCTTCTCCGTCACGGGCTGCGCCACCACGGAGCTCGACAAGCTGCGCTCGCTCATCTTCACGGCCGCGGCGCCGAGCGTGGCGGGGCGCTCGCGGACCCTCACGCTCATGCTCGCGCCCTTCCTCGACCCTGTCTACCGCGCGACGCTGGCCCCAGTGGTGGTGATGCTGCGCGCGGTCTGGGAGTGCTGGGTTGCCGAAGCACGTGATCGAGTACGGCCTGGCCCAGTGTGCGGCCACTAGCTGGTGCCAGGTGAAGGGGCCCTTCTCCGCGGTCAGGCTCTCCCTCGAGCGCGTGGGCTGGCAGATCGTTGACGGCAGCACCTGGCTCACGCACTGCGGCGACAGCCTCTGCATCTTCGAGACCTCGCCCTGGGTCGTCAAGCGCCTGCTCTGGATGGCGGTGGAGGCGCGGCAGTGGCGACAGGTCGGGCAGCGGCCTGGACTCGCCCACCTGGCTGATGGGGGCGTCCTCGGGCCCATCGTCAGGCTCACCAACGCGGGGGCGGTGCAGCGCAAGGGCTTCTTCGGCCGCCAGGTGGCCTACGTCGACGGTGATGCTGATGCCGCCGCTCCTCGGCCTGTCGTTCGACCTGCTGCGCTTCCTGAGGTTGCGGCGCTGCCTGCGGGAGAGGAGGCAACTCGAGGCGGCATCGCGCGGTCAAGTGTCGCACTTCGAGCAGGCATCGCGCGGTCAAGCGGAGCGAACTACGACGGTGTTGCACTTCGAGCAGGCATCGCGAGGGCAGACGACGTGGGGACATTGGAAGACAGCCTGGCGGCGGGCCCGAGCATGGATGGCGTCGAGGCTGGCTCTGCTGCGTGTGGCCGCTCTGGCCCAGCTCTGGCTAGCGTGCTCGGGACTGGCTACCTGATGGCGGTGGAGGCCAGCGCCGCTACTCTGCAAGCTGCGCGCGCTGAAGCTGGTGATGGATGGGGCGACCTCATCAACGACCTGCTCGGCCAGGTGGCGCCCGACCCCCCGCCGCGGCCAGACCCAGAAGGCGGAGCACCGCTCGGACCTGGGCTGCCTGCTGGCGACGCTGGGGCTGGTGCCTGCCCAAGCGTCGTGCCTCCACGGCAAGGTGTGTCGACGGCTCCTCAGGGTGGGCTTGCGGACACTGCCCTTAATGACGCTGCTCCCCCGAGCGGCGCGCCTCGAGGGGCTACGGGACCCACGCCCGCTGCCTGCGGTGCGACGCTTGGGCGAGACGCTGGTCCGGCAGGCCGGGCTGCGGTAGATAGGCCAGCTGCTCAGAAGGCTAAGGGCGATTCGTCTTGCGCCCAAGGAGTGCGGCTACCTCGCCTCGGTCATCGTGGACGGCCAGTGGTCACAGCGACGAAAGAACCTTGGCGGCTACGCGGCGGACGACAAGTGCTTGCTGCGCGGCGACGCTGGCACGCTGCTGCACAGGCACACGCGCTGCAGCGGATGGCCGCCCGAGCTGCGGCTGCCCAGCAAGATCCGCGAGCTGGCGGACAGGGCCGAGCTCGAGGAGGTGGAGTGCCTGCTGGAGCGCGTGCTGTGGCCTGCGCCCCGCGGCATCATCAAGCCGCCTCGGTCTCCTGGGCTCAGCTGGCTGGGCCAAGACGTTGGCGGCATGCTGCCGTCTGGCGACGTGTACCTGGACGGCTCCGCCTACGAGGGCGACTTCCAGCAGTGCACGAGCGTCGGCTGGGCGGCGGTGGTGCTGCAGGAGGGCGCGGACGCCTTCCGCACTGGCATCTCGGGCGCGCTGTGCGAGCCCTTCGCCGATATCAACGGCGGCGAGTTGGCTGCGCTCATCGGCACGCTGCGCCATGCAGTGCCGCCCGTCAGGGCCAGCGTCGACTCGAACTTCGTGCTCAAGGGTGTGCTGGAGCACGGGCCGCTGAACACGACGCGCCGGGGCTGCGCGTGGGCCCACCTCTGGCGCGAGCTCTGGCGGCTCGTCGAGGACTTCGGGGGGGTAGGCCCGCAGGGCCTGACCCTCAAGAAGGTCCCTGCGCACGTCTCGCGCCGCCGAGTGGTCGACGACGGAGTCATCACCGCGCGCGACTGGATCGGCAACAACATCGCTGACCAGGCCGCGAAGCGCGCGGCCGAGCGCGCGAGAGTCGCGCCCGAGGCCCGCCAGCGCCTGCAGTCGGCACGGGAGCTGGTCGAGGGCGTGGCCTTGTGGGTCTCCGCGGTTGGGGCCGCCGTGGGCGGGGGCGACACCACCCACCGCGCGGCGAAGCCTAACAAGGTGGCCCCGCGAGCAGCGCTGCAGCCCGTGGCTGCCAGGCTCGGCTGCGACCTCCGTGGGCCGCCTGGGGCGCGATGGTGCAGCAGGTGCCGCTGGACGGAGCGCGCCAGCGAGTGCCCTGGCTCGATTGTGGCGTCCGCCCTGGACCACAATAGGAGGCTGCGGGCACAGGGCGCTCTGGCGCACGTGATCGTGAAGATCGAGCCGCAGGTCGAGGCCCAGCTGCAGCGCGAGATGCCGCTGCTGGCCTGCCTCGTCTGTGGGGCCACGGGCGCGGCGAGGAGCTCGTCATTTGCCCGCGCCTGCGGGGAGCCCGGGGCCAAGGGCAAGCTGGCGATTGCCCGCCTCGCCAAAGGCTTCGCGCCAGGCGTCGCTGGCCGTGTGGCCGTCAGGATGGAGCAGTTCGGCGACGACGACCTGGACTCCTTCGGCGCCGCCCTGGACAGGCCGCTCCCTGCGGCGCGCGAGGAGGGAGGTGCTCCCATATCCCCTCGTGGCGCCCTCGGTTGCGGCCACGGCTTCGGGGACGACGCGGAGCTCTTCGGCGGCGTCCTGGACGGGCCGCTGCCCTGAGGCGCGCGCGGGGGGAGGTGGCCCCACATCCCCGCGTTGCGCCCTCGGCGGCGGCCACTGCTGCCAGTTCGTCGCGGTCTCCCTCGACGAGCTCGCGCGGGTCTTCCTGACCCTGGCCCCGCGCGCTGGGGCGCGCGCGGGCCGCCCGTCCGCTCGACAGCGCGGTCGGAAGCTCGCGGATCCTCTTCCTCCTCCTCCTCCTCCTCCTCCTCCTCCACCTCCTCCTCCTCCTCCTTATCCTCCTCCTCCTCCTTATCCTCCTCCTCCTCCTCCTCCTCCTCCTCCTCCTCCTCCTCCTCCCGTCGCCGCCCCTTCTTCCTCCCTCCCCCCTCCCCCGTCCTCCCCGCGCGCTACCTCGCAGCCCTGGGGCAGCGGGGGGCTCGAGTTCGCCGCAGCTCCAGGCCCCCCCCTGGGCGCGCGAGGATAGTCGCGCACGTGGCGCATCGCGCCCTCTGTCGGACCGAAAGGGGGGGTCAAGCAGTGGCGAAGCGTCTTGACTCGCCTATAGCCCTACCGTCGGAAACTGGAACATATACATTACCAGTGGCGGGCGGTTTTGAATCCCAGGACTTCTTGAGGGTCGAGGACGACGCTGGGGTGGTGTGGTGTATATTTTTTCCCCCGTTTTCCCCGGCGTGGGGGCCTATGGTCAAGCGTGGGGGCTTAGGGTCAAGCAGTGGCGAAGCTAAGCGTCCTGGCTCGCCTATAGTCCTACCAAACTCGGGCCGGACGAAAGGGGGGGATAGGGAAAGGGGGGGGGGTACGAAATCTGCTGCATGCAGCTGGTTTCGGCCCCACCGAGGGGCCCAGTCCTCGCTACACGGCCGCCTCCGGCGCCGGGAGAGGCGCCAGGAGAAAATCAGCTATATACGCTTTGCCATCCCCCCCTCTCGCCCGACCCGATCCTTCTCCAGGGCGCAGGGCGGCGGCGCGATTGCGCGAAAGGACCATCGCGCGGGCGCGCACCGCGGGTAGCGCGCGCGGTGCGAAGCGCGGCGGCCCTGCGGCAGGTTCGCGTCGCGTCGAGCGGCGGCGGCCCCGCCGGCGGCGTGCGGCTTTGGACGCCGCGGGCGACCCAGAAGCTCACCACCCGCCAGACCACCCCAACAGGGGGAAAGTCCTCCTCCTCCTCCTCCTCCTCCTCCTCCTCCCTCCTCCTCCTCCTCCTCCTCCTCCTCCTTCCTCTTCCTCCTCCTCCCCCTCCTCCTCCCTCCTTCCTCCTAACCCAACCCGAAGGCTCAGATTTACCCTCGGTTTCCAGTGGGGGGGGGGTCGGGGAACATCGAGAAGCCACACATGGAGCCCGTACCCCCCCCCCAACCTTAAATTCGGGTCTTCGGGTTGGGTTGGGGTGGTCTGGTAGGTGGTCAGAAGCATTCGACGTTTCGGAAGCGGCCGATCGTTCAAGGTTGAACGATCCCCGCGGTGTCAGGGACCAACTCCCGGGTCAACGCGACGCGACCCTGCCGCAGGTGAGCGTTTTTTTTGTTCTCCCCCAGAGCAGCACTCGTTACCTGGGCCAAAACCCCCCTCCCCCCCACACCAGGGCAGCGCTGACGATCGTACTGGGAGGGGGCGTTCTGGACCCCCCGCCCTTGCATGCTGTGGCGCACACAGGCGACTGAGGCGCGGGTGGCGCGGACGCAACATGGCGTGTGCACGCCGCGGCCGCCGTTACCGTTACCCTCCCGCTCGAACCTTCCCTTCCCCCGGGTAACGACCGCTACCCT
The DNA here is from genome assembly GCA_963575745.1 of Prorocentrum cordatum. Taxonomy (NCBI): domain Eukaryota; class Dinophyceae; order Prorocentrales; family Prorocentraceae; genus Prorocentrum; species Prorocentrum cordatum. Next base: position 486,345 of record CAUYUJ010009014.1, on the reverse strand, counting down.
GGAAGAAAAGAACCGTCACTAGGTGCTCGGGCTCGCCGACCTTTTTTGGTGAGCCCGTCGTGAGCTTTCTTTGACGGTCCAGCTTCCGTGGGAAGTCTGCAGTTGGAGTCGGCTGCGGGCCCGAGGTGGCGCAGCACTGGTTCTGGCAGTGTAGGAGGGGGGCGAGGTTCGGGACGCTGGGTTCGAGAAGGTTTGATGTACTTTTGAAGCCTCCAGTTTTCGGGCCCCCGGACCGTCAAAAAAACGGATCCGGGGTGACAAACTGCGCCAGGTAGTCCCCCCACGCGCGAGCGTACCCGCGTCGTTCTTTGCCGAATACACTGATGGGTGGTGAGCCCATGTTAACTTCAAAAACTTCAGAGTCCAATATGTCACCGCTCAGGGCTCAGTTGAGTTTCCAGGCCAAGATGGCGACTGTTCTATTGCGGCCGATAAAGAACTGAGCACGCGCCACGGGGACAGATTTTGAGCGGATTCGCCCTGCCCCCCCCCCCCTCTTTGTTTGATCGGTGTTCTGCGAGGCCCACTCCAGTTCAGACCACACAGCCGCCCCCCGTTTGATCGGTTTTCTGCGAGGCCCACTCCAGTTCAGACCACACAGCCGCCGACTCGAGTTCGCGAGAACTCGGGCCTGCCGACCCTTTTGTGGCGAGCCCGTTCTGAGCTTTGACGGTCCAGCTTTCGTAGGGGAGCAGCGGGGGCCCATGCCAAGAAAAGCACCTTGCTTGCCTCCGAGGTGCCCTGGGTTTCTTGGGTGTCGATGAATGTTGCGATTGAGAGCGTGACGTTCCCACACTACGAATCAATGGGCGTCCTGGGGTCTCAGGGTTGGGTTTCTTGCGGGAGGTTTCTTGTGGACTGGCCTCCACTGCACTTGCAGCGGGACTTCGCGTTCAGTTTCAGAATGGGTCTCGTCACTGTCCTGGCGGCCCCGTCAGGCCAACCCGAGTCCCCTCAACCTGAGCCTTACGTCTCCCCGACAAATCGGCGTCACCACAACATGCTGACACTATGTGCGTTGCCCCCCCAGGGGCGACGCGCGCGCCGAGAAATCTTACAGTACATGCGTCGTGGCGGGCGCTTTCTGGCCACGCCGCTCGGGAAACGATGTACTACAACATGGGTATACTGTATCTTCGGGTCGGACACGCGCCTCCAAGGAGGACATATGGTACTAGTACGTCTCTGTGCGTCCCAACAAAGGGCTCCTGAATAAGGGGACGGGGCCTGGTGTCCCCACGCCGTGGGAGATCACGGCCCCGAGACCCCGGCGCCGCATGTTTTTGTTCGCGGCGGGCAGTTGTGCCACGTCTCGGGCCCCGGGGCCGCCGCGGACCGATCCGACCCGGCTCCAGAAACACCGCAGCAAGACATGCAGCGCGAGCTAGAGGTTAGAAGGGGGGAGGGAGGAGGAGGAGGAGGAGGAGGAGGAGGAGGAGGAGGAGGAGGAGGAGGAGGACGGGCGAGGAGGAGGAGGAGGAGGAGGAGGAGGAGCAGAGGAGGACGGAGGAGGAGGAGGAGGAGAGGATAGGAGTAGGAGTAGCAGGGGGAGTGAGGGGGAGGAGAGGATAGGGGAGGAGGAGGAGAGGAGGAGGAAGTGCGGAGGAGGAGGATGAGAGGAGGAGGAGGAGGAGGAGGAGGGAGGAGATGAGGAGGAGGAGGAGGAGGAGGAGCGGAGCCGGAGCAGAGCAGAGGAGGAGGAGGAGGTGGAGGAGGAGGAGGCGGAGGAGGAGGAGGAATAGGAGAGGAAGAGGAATGGGAGGAGGGGAGTGAGAGGAGGGGGAGGAAGGAGGGGAGAGAGGAGGAGGAGGAGAGAACGAGGAGGAGGAGGAGGTGGAGGAGGAGGAGGCGGAGGAGGAGGAGGAGGAGGAGGAGGAGGAGGAGGAGGGTCGTGTTCTTTGCCATGTCGCAGCTCTCCTCGCACCGTCGGATCTGAGGGGGCGGCAGTGCTCTTTCACGCTGCTGCCCCCGCTTGCGGCCATCAGGGGCCCCTACACCAGCCCCCGGGGCCGGTAAAAAAAATCGGCCCAGGATGAGGAAGAGCCCGTCCCCAGGAGGAGGTCTATACATCCTGGGGAGTCGCACTGACCACAGATCTCGGCCACGCGCAGATGGGGGGCAGGGGGAGGGGGGGAGGCTCATTAGGAGCACCCCTGCTTCTCAGAAGGCGCGGGCCTTGTCTACAGGTGTAAGGCCAGCGCCTTCTAAGAAGCAGTCTCCTTCTGAGACGCCTTCCCCCCTCCCACTACCCCTTTGGGCGCGCCGCCAAAGCTCGTGACGTCGGATAGATTCAGAGATCCCAGGATGATGTTGTGTCTTGCTGTTGGTTCCAGGAGGTGTTGTTCTGTGCTGCTTTGCTGTGCTATTTTGCTGCATTGTTTTGTTGCGGGATCGATCTTCGACGATTCCTGGATGTATGTTTTTTTGACAGCTTGAGATCCTCGGCGGGCCTCCCGGGGGCCCTCTCGGAGGACCTCCCCAGAGGTCTCGGGGGCCCGGGCGACGCTGCTCGGGGCGAAGGGTTGGGCCCGGCAGCGTCCTGCCATGAATCCGAGTCCCGCGGCAAGATTGCGGCGTGGATCAGAGGAGGAGGAGGAGGAGGAGGAGGAGGAGGAGGAGGAGGAGGAGGAGGAGGAGCAGGAGGAGCAGGAGGAGCAGGAGGAGGAGGAGGGACATCAGGAGGAGGAGGAGGAGGAGGAGGAGGAGCAGGAGGAGGAGGAGCAGGAGGAGGAGGAGGGGGGGGGAGGAGGGCTGGGCTGCCCTTGCCTCGTTGTTGCCTGTGCTGGCCTCCTGGGAGGCCCTCGTCGCCACCGCTGGATTCGCCCCGAAGTCCTGGCCAGAACGCACCCCAGGAGAGGTCCGGGGAGTAGCGGTGGTATGGTACTCTTTGGCTCCCCCAGTGGAGGAGGCGTCGCCGTCCGGCATCCCGCCCACACGTCCTTGAAAATGCTCCTTCCCTGCATGGCGCACCGCCGCTCCTCTTTCCAGGGGGACGCCGGCTGTTCGCCGCCAGGCTCTGAAAAACGTAACCATCTTCGACACCCAGGGGGGGGAACAAAACAAAAGAGTTGCACCTCTGGATTCGCCCCGAAGTCCTGGCCAGAACGCGCCCCAGGAGAGGTCCGGGGAGTAGCTGTATGGTACTTTTTGGCTTCCCCAGTAGCGGTATGGTACTCTTTGGCTTCCCCTCGTTGACACCCCAGGGGGCCAACAAAACAAAAGAGTTGGTTCCTGCAGTGGGCGCCCCAGGGCATCCAGGGGAGCATGCAGGGCCCACACGCCTCGGGGAGAGCTCTGTGGCCCGCGGCAGCCAGGGGAGTTCCTGCTGAACCCCCTGGTGGCGTGCCTCTCCGACCGCTTCGGGCGCAGGCCCTTCCTGAACATGTTCAACCTGTACAGCGCCCTTTCGAGCCTGCTCCTGAGCCTGAACCCCCTGGCGAGGGTCGGCCGCATCCCCGCCGTCGTGATCAACCGAGCGGTCATGGGCACTCGGGGAGCAAGCAGTGGCATGAGCAGATTCCCCGATCAGTGCTTGCACTGGAGGGGCCCGAGCGGAAGCTGAGAGATTTGGCGACAGTTTCCCGCCGATTGTGGTAGCAGGCTGGGTTCCCCGTCGCCAGGAGGTCTGGGAAGCACGGTGGCAAGGCGCGCGCAGACCTATACGAGGCGGCCGAGCGTAACTGTCATCGCAAACTGTGACGACTATGGCGGGCTCGCGCCGCCCTGACGCGGCGGCGACCCCAGCGCGGGCGTTCCCCGTTCCGGGCTCCCGGGTTTCCCGGTCGATCTCCTCGGCGAAAGCCATCCATGGATTCGGGCGTTCCTCTGGTGTCATGCGTTCGGAGGTCCGCACCAGATTTCATCGGAACAGAGCGGGGACCCCCATGGCGCGCTCCGAGCACCAGGGAGGGGGCCCAGCGCCGATCCGAGAAATCCGCGCTGACCTCCGAGTTTTTTTTGTCTATGTTTAATTCGGGCCCGTCCCTCTACAGGAGGAAGATTCAAAAATAGTCAAAAAAATAGTATGTGGATTATTCCCCACATCCTGAGTGGGGTTCTTGTTTTCCCAGAACACCCTCTCCTTCCCACCCACCACCCGCTCCATCTTCCATACAGCACAATATTATTCCTACCACACACACCATACCATACCATAGTTTCTACCACACATGCCATACCATACCATACCATACCATACCACACCATACGTACCATACCGTACCATACATACCATGGCGTACCATAGCATACCATACATACCATGGCGTACATAGCATACATAGGTACCATACACCATACGTACCATAACCGTACCATACCATAACCATGCGTATACCATAGCATAACCTACCATATCATACACTGGCCCACTGCACCCCTCCCACCTCCCCTCCAGGGAGGCCCCCGCTGAGCGAGTAGGTATCGGAAATACCATACTATTTACATGGTTTCGAGTGCCCCTCCCACCCCCTCCATGGGAGGCCCCGCCTGAGCGAGGATGTACGTAATACCA
>CAUYUJ010009014.1:389332-476832 GCA_963575745.1 Prorocentrum cordatum | reverse complement strand
GTGACTCTTCCTCATTTCTCCTCAAAAGCCCCCCTGCAGGGAGGACGCGCCCGACCTACATTGGAAAAGCCCCGTCTCCTTTTTTTCCCCCAGTCGCCGGATGTCTGGCCGTCGTGGTCGGGGACCTGCTGACCCGGGTCAATCCAGACCCGGGTCAGTCAGGCCTTGCAGAGTCCTGCAAGATCCTGCGAAATCCTGCACCCAGGCCCGGGTCAATGCGAAAGATCCTGCAGGATCCTGCAAGATCCTGCACCCAAACCCGGCTCAATGCGACCCTGGCCCTGAAGGATCCTGCAAGGTCGGGGCGCTCTGGCTGACCCGCGTTTGCACTGACCCCCGTCTCGAGGCTCCCGACCTAACTTGAAACATCCCCGTCTCCTTTTCCTCCCCAGACGCCGGCTGTCTGGCCGTCGTGGGCCTTGCCCCCCCCCCTCGAGGGGGCACCCTGAGGTCCAACCTCCTCCTCCTCCTCCTCCTCCTCCTCCTCCTCCTCCTCCTCCCCTCCTCCTCTCCTCCCCTCCCCCCTCCTTCCCCTCCTCCGCCCTCCCCCCCCCCCCCCGCCGGCGGCCCGTCCTGCGCCAGCCGCACCAGCTCGGGGCGCGGCAGGCCCTCGAGGCACCCGTGCCGGCGAGCCGCCGCGCCGGCTCCGGCGGGGCCTGGGCGCCGCGGGCTCGTGCCGGGTCTGTGGCTGCCACGACAGATGAATGAGGAGGGAGGAGGAGGGAGGGAGGGAGGAGGAGGGGGAGGAGGGAGGAGGGGGAGGAGGAGGAGGAGGAGGAGGAGGAGGAGGGAGGGAGGGAGGGAGGGAGGGAGGAGGAGGGAGGGAGGGAGGGAGGGAGGGAGGGAGGAGGAGGAGGAGGAGGAGGAGGAGGAGGAGGAGGAGGAGGAGGAGGAGGAGGAGGAGGAGGAGGAGGAGGAGGATTGACTCTGAACGGATGCCTGCTGAGGTGCTCTAAACACTCTGGGGATACACCTTTCGGCTCGTGCCGGGTTTGTGGCTGCCGCGACAGATGGGCACCCTAACATTGAGGGACGAAAAAACGACCCTACCCTGGGTTACAAGTGCGTGGTCTGTAAACCTCCTGGGAACCGCCAAAGCCTAGAGCCGCCAGGACGCGGCGCATCACGCAGGTTTTACCCTGTCAGCCCACAGGAGTTTCAGCGCACAGCGCCTCGTAAACCAGGGTTTGTGACTGCCGCGACAGATGGGCACCCTGACGGTCCTATCATTGAGGTTAAGATGTGCTTAACATGTAGGCATGATGTTCTGAACATGGTCTCACCATGTTTTTTTGCATGTGTTGAAACATTTTTTTCTCCCTCCATGTTTGGGGCATCTGGCAATGGTTTGTGGATGCCACGACAGATGGACACCCTAACAGTCCCATCATTGAATTCGGGAGCGGCCAAGAGGGGGGTGTCCAAGAGGGGGGGGGGTGCAAATCATGACTGGCGGCACGTGCGCGGCCCAGCGGGGGGGGCTGGGACGTAATGAAATAAGAAAAGGCGCCATGAAATCTGAGGAAAAATCAAGGCCCGCGCCATGAAATCCCCCCCCTAATCATCACCCCCCTCTTTTCCGCTCCCGATTAATTTAACATGTGATTAACATATAGGAATAATCTTCGAAACGTGGTTCCAACATGCTTGTTACATGTGCTGTGACATTTTTTTGTTCTCCCTCCATGTTTGGGGCATCTGGCAATTATTTGGCAACATGGTTCCCCTCCATTGATCGTCCTCCAGTGCTAGGTCGGTCATAACCCCCTACAGGCGGATTTTGGACGAAAAATGAAAAAGAACCAAAAAATGTTCAAACATGCTCAAACATAGCAGAAATATCGTCCCCAGGCTATTTTTTCTGACCAGTTCAGAATATTCCTCCTGTATCGGGGATGGACAGACCTCCCTTTAGTAAAACGTGGTTTAGTGAAAACGACCTGAGGCCCAAACCTGGCGGGCGCAGGCCTGGAAAATAACGGCCACGGCGCCCTCTCGAGAACCGAAAGCGGACAATTCACTAATCGACGTGTCACTGTTGGGGGTTCTGTCCACCTCCGACTGTAGAGGGACACGCTCGACTTAAGACTTGTGGCAGGGCCTCCGCTCCGAGCCCCCGCCCACGCGTTCGATCGTATAGACCCTTTGCTGCTCGCGGGGGCACCCCGTGGTCGCTCAGAGGTCTCGAGCGCCTCTCCGCCTCCTCGCGAGGCCTCTCCGGCGTGTTCGACGGTTCTTGGCGGCTCCTCCCGCCTCGAGATGGGTTCCAGCAGCTGCGCTCCACAGAGAGCGCTCCGGGGGTGCCGGGGTCGTCTCGGAAGGCCGCCGGGAACCTGAGCTATGTGACGAAAGCCGCCTCCTCGTCTTGCGAGAACATCGCGTCGCGAGGTTGGCGGCCACTTTTCGGCCTCCAGGGGCCCTCGCAGGGCCCCGGGACCGTCAGAAAACATGTCGGGATGAAGAGCCGGTCCCAGGTTTTTTTTTTTTTTTTTTTGTTTGTTTTTTTTTCCAAGTTCGTCTGGCGACGACGACAACACCACCCACGGGCTCTGCACACAGCACTACAGCAAGGCCCCGCCGCAGCGTGCATTGGAGGAGCGCCTGGCCAGCGACGAATACTACGTCAGGAGGCGGAAGGAGAAGAGAGAGAGAGAGAGAGAGAGAGAGAGAGAGGGAGAGAGAGAGAAACGATAGAGACAAAACCCAGGTTCCTATCCCGCAGTTCAACGCCTTTTGCACAAGATGAAGAGCCGGTCCCAGGGAAGGATCTAGACCTCAGGGGGTCCGCGCTTGGCAAAGTCACGACGTCGGAGATCTGGAGCCACCGAGACTCCATCGGGGGGAGGGGCGACCCCTGTGCGTTGGCACGCCCGGGCGTCGCACCCGCCCACGGGTAGATCCCTCCCGGAGGGGTTCTCGGTGGCGGTGGACTCGTGCGGTGTCGCCCATGCTGGGAGGAGGAGGAGGAGGAGGAGGAGGAGGAGGAGGAGGAGGAGGAGGAGGAGGAGGAGGAGGAGGAGGAGGAGGAGGAGGAGGAGGAGGAGGGGAGGGGAGGAGGAGGGGAGGAGGAGCTCGAGGAGGAGGAGGAGCTGGAGCGCGGCCCGCCCCCAGAGCGAGGCACAGACTCTGTTTGCCCTCAGAAGTGACCATCTGACCTCAGCGGCAACTGGCGACCATCCGGCGGCAACCGTCGCTCTCTGGCGGTCCTCGCCATTCTTCTGGGCGTCTTCTGCGGCCGTGCGCGCGCGAGCTGGGCGGCTGCACTTCTCAAGGGGTCCACGATCGAAAGCCGAACCATCCACCCTTCCTCTGACGGGAAGCGGTCGTGCGCACGAGGGCATTGCGGCATTACGCGGTGGCTTGCGCGGGCCACGGGCGAACCAGGCACATCGAGGCAACATTGGGGCGCTTATGCGCGACCTCACGCGGGCAACTTAGCGCAAGCGGCCCCCGTCTCTTAGCCGCTCAAAGACACCTGCGGGCCTTAGTAACGCGTCCCACATACCTAGACTGTATCTGAAAACCGCCTCACGAAGGTATAGCGTTGTATGCTGGCTCGTCATTGTATACGGTACGATGGGGTCATACGGGAGATGATTTGAATATCACAGAACATGTCTTGCACACCGAAGAATTAACCCACCTGCCCCGCATTGGCTGGAGTCAGTCAGTTGAGCAATGTATGTTGGTCAGCCCATGCGTAAGCGCATTTTTCAATGCGATTTAAATATGTCTGTGCAAAGTCAGACAGAAGGCAAGCACGCAAATATAGTATAGGGAAACGGTTGAAGGAGGCTAATGGTAGCGATGATGAGAAAACGAGTTGCGCGTTCCAGCGCCAACACGCATCAATTCTGTACTTACGTTCGTTACATAATTATTGGCCTCGGCTGGCAACCGTGTGCGACGGTAATGCGTCTCAGCTACAACCTGTCAAGATAAACACCTAACTAGTTCGCGCTCGTGGGTCCCTTGCTCGATATGGCAGAGAGTGGGTGCTGAATCGTATGTGGGTTTCGTCGAAAGTGCCATGCTCGCACACATCGAGATGGGGTTTGGGAACTTCAGCTTCAGCTCCCAACTTCCTGTTGCGCATCACACTGTGCCACAGCAGGTAAAGGTGCCACCTGCCCTCGCGGGTATACCTTCACCTCTGTCGTAGGCGTCAATTGCTGCCTGATCCGCCTCCTACGTGCGGATCCCCATGCAGTTGCCGTAATCATCCAGGAACCGCATCGGAAGCTAGACTCCAAAACAGTTCTCGGCGACACCTGCCAAGTCGGTCCGACGGGCTAGCTGCGCATACGTATTCGCATGAGATCCCCACCTGGCTCGACGTCTTACTCTCCAGCCACAGGTTGGACGCCTGAAGCATCTACAGCGCCTCGATTCAGCATGGGCTGATGCTCTTACTTTATGCCAAGGTCTGGTGGGTTCTCACGTGTGCTCAAACTTTTGATCGCCCTGGCCGAATCTCGGAATGCCGACTCTGGTTTTTTCAAGAGGGCCCCAACACCGGCCAAGAGAGCCCCAAGAGGCCCCGAAGACGGTCCAAGAGGGCCCCGAGTCGCCGAACGATCGCTCCAAGACGGGCAAAATGGCTCCCAGACGGCCCAAGAGGCCTCCAAGACGCCCCAAGGGGCCTCCAAGATGCCTCCCAAGAGGGCCCCAAGAGGCCAACATCATTGATCCCCGTCTGGTTGTTGAACGAGTTTGGCGTTCTCGCCTTTCCTGTTGTCCGACGCTCCAAGGCGGCCCAACAGACCCCCGAGATCACCTCAAGACGGCCGAAGAGGTCGTTTAAGAGGGCCCCAAGGCGGCCTGAGAGCGCCCCCAAACGGTTCACGAGGCGGCCAAGACGGCCCAAGAGGGCCCCGCGACGGCACCACACGGGGCCCAAGAGAGGGAACACGAACCGAACATCCGAGCCTTCCGCCCCACGAGGCTTCCAGGACGCCGCGAGAGGCACCCCAAAGGCCCCGAGAGGCCTCCAAGAAGCCCCCAAGAGCCCCCAAGAGGTTCCCAAGAGGTCCAAAAGAGGCCCCACTATGCATCAAAACGAGCCCCACGAGGCCTCACAATTGCCTCCAAGAGCCCCCCCCCAAAGAGGCCTCCCACGAGATGCCAACGAACACCGATGGACTTCATACCCACAGCCCAGGCACAATGACGGGATGGGTCGAATGCCATTCCATGCATCGGTGGCGGGCTGGACCGAAGGCCATGAGATGAGTATACATTTATGCGCAGATGTAGACATGTATTTATATCCACACGCATGTATACATACACATGCAAATACCATGTATGTATGCATGTAGGTATGTAGACATGCAGGTATGTCGAATTCTCGGTATGTCGGCATGTATGTATAATGTGCAAGTGAATGTGTATGCGTATGTGTATGCGTGCTTAAAGGTGTATGTCTATACATGCATGCACGTATATATATATATATGTATGTATGCATGTATGCGCGTGTATGCATATAGTCGTATATGCATGTATGCATATACGAGTATGTGCACATATACATGTATGTATGTATGTATGTGTGTATGTATGTATGTATTTATGTATGTATGTATATACGTACATGCATGTATGCATGTATGCATACATGTACGCATGTAGGTATGTATAGACTTGCATGCATTCATGCGTGTATGTGTGCATGCATGTATGTATGTAGCTGCGCATGTGTATATGTATGTACGTACGTATGTCGTATGTTTGTCTGTATGTATGTGTGCGCATGTATGCGTATATATACGTGTTTATGTAATCATGCATGCATGTGTATGTGTATGTATGTAGGTATGCGTGCATGTATATATGTATATATACATCCATGTATGCGTGCATGCATGCATGCATGCATACATGAATGCATGTAGGTGTGTGCAGGTTTGTATGCACGCATACATGCATGTATGTGTGTATGCATGCATGCATGTATGTATGTGCGCATGTATAGATATATGTACGTATGTATGTATAGTTTTTGTTGTCTGCATGTGTGCGTATGTATGTATGCATATATCTATGTATGCATGTATGCATGTATATGTGTATCTATGCAGGCAGGCATGTATGTATGTATGTATGTATATATGCGTGTATGCATGTATGCCTGCATATGTGTATGCATGCATGTCTGTATGTATGTAGGCATGCATGCATGGATGCGTGCATGCATGCGTGTATGCATGTAAGTCTGTATGTATGTATGTATGTATGTATGTATGTATGTATGTATGTATGTATGTATGTACGTAGGTGTGTACTAGAAACCGGCGCGCGCGCTTCGCGCGCGCTGAAGTTCTAGTGCTTTGCAGGTGGGGGTCCACAAGCGAGTGCGATGGCTGCATCGAAGAGCACACATCATCATATTCATCATCACTGTCAAGGTCCTGATCGTCACGACCATCGTCACCGAAGCAATTCAGAACATCATAATCCCCAGAAGCATCATCAACATCATCATCATGATCATCATCATAATCTTCGTCATGGTCATCGTCATCCTCATCCTCACCCTCCTCCTCCTTCTCCTCCTCCTCATCTTCAACATCCTCATCGTGATCAGTATCGGCAGCATCATCGTCATCATCATTATCAGCAGCATCATCATCAGCATCATCATCATCATAATCACCACCATCATCATCATCACCATCATCATCATAATCACCATTACCCTCGTCATCACCGTCGTCATCCATACGAACGCCGTCATCATGACCAGCATGGCCGTCATCATCGTCATCGTCGCGCGAGCGCTCTCTGGCGTGACTTGACTTGCATCGGTGCTGAGCTCTCTGGAGCACCCCCGTTGGCCGCGCGGGCCCTCGTGGCAGTGTTCTGCGAGGCATCTTCGGTTGCCTGGGAGGCCCACTCGGGCCGTGGGGAGGCCCCTGTGGCATGTTGAGCGCCGCTGCTTGCGATTGGGGGCGTTCTTAGAGGGTGTCGGGGGCTGTGTGAGTTATCTCGGTCCGTCTGGGTGCCGTCTGGGACACCTCAGGGGCGCCTCGGGGGCCGTCTTTGGGCCCCTGAGGGCTGCTTTGGCACCTTCTGGGGGGCGTTTGACGCGGTCCTGGGGCGACCTTGGGGGCCTCTCGGGCCGTCTGGGAGCGTGGAGAAACCGGAAAGGCGGATACCTTTTCTGTAAAAGCCAAGGAAATCAATGATTTGCGGTTCTCGGGATTCCTGTGGGGGTACTCTTGGAGGCATCTTGGGGCGTCTTGGAGGCCTGTTGGGCCGTCAGGATGCCTGCTGAGATCTTTTGTCGGGGGCGCTCTTCGATCGTCTTGCGGGCCTCTGGGAGCTCTCCTGGCCCGTCTGTGGGCCGTCTGGAACGCCTCGGGGGCCGCCGGAGGGAGGTCCCGGAAGCCCAGAGCTCACACGGAGAGTCGCGGCACATGGCTCGAGCCGCCGACCCTGTATGCTGGTATACGTATATCTAGAATCCGCCCTCGTGCCGCTGGGCACGGAGTGGGCGCGTCCCCAGGTCCTTTGCCCAAAAGGCCCCCAGGAGGCCCCCAAGGAGGCCCCACCCCAAGAGGCCCCAAGAGACCCCCAAGAGGCCCGAAGACGCTCCCGCAACCCCCCAAACGGCCCCCAGGAAGCTTCACAACGGCCCCCAGGAAGCCCCCGAGAGGCCATCCGCGACATCCCAACGAACATCCTGGAGGCATATGCCCCACAACGCAGGCACGGTCGCAGGATGGGCCGACGCAAACACACAAACACAAGCACAGAAACACCAACACACACACCAACCCACCACCACACAACATACACACAACACACACAGACACCTCGACACGCCAACACACCAGCACACAAACACACAAGCACACAAACACACACACAAGCACACAACACACACACAAACACACACAACACACAACACGCAACCTCACAAACACACAAACACACAAGCACACACAACACACAACACACACAACGCACAACACACAGCACACACAGCACACACAGCACACACACAACACATCACACACAAACGCACAAACACACATAAACACAAACGCACAAACACACAACACACAGCACACAGCACACAACACACACAGCACACACAACACACACACACACAACACACACGACACATACAACACACAGCACACACAACACACACACACACATCACATCACACATATCACACACAACACACACACACACACAACACACACACACACACCACACACACACACACACACCTGGACCTCACCCCGTCCCCGTGCACGCGCCCGAACACCCCCGGTGGCGCCTCCAACGCCGCCCTGGCGCGATGCGCGAGGCTGGGAAGAGGTGCAGGGTGCCCCGACACGGTAGGCCGTGTCCACCGCCGGCCGCAGACAGACTTTTTTTAGATCGCTTGCTGAACCTCCTTCCCTGCGGCGCCACTCGGAGCGACCCCAAACGTCACGAGGGCACGAAAGCGCGATAGGCAAAACACGACGGCACCCAGGATACTGCAGGGCTGACCTGCCGATCGGGCTCGGCCGTGCCCGCCCCCCGCTCCCCTGCAGCCTGACGAGGGCTGGCCGAGACAACGACGGCCTTCCCGCCCAGCCCAAATCTTACCAGCCTGGAGCATATCCCTATCCCTATGCTGGGCACCTCCTCATCACGATGCCAATCTTAGGGATTTCCGTATTTTTTGAGGGCGAATCCCTAAGATTGTCATCGCCTTTTGGCGTGTCAATCTTAAGGATAGGGATACGGTCGAGGCTGGTAAAAAAACCGCTCGAAATCGGGCGTGGATCAACCCGGCTCAGCGCAAACCCGGCTCAGTCAATTTGGAAGAACAGCGCTGCAGTGTGGGGGCCCAGCGGGCGTGTGAACCGAGGCAGAGGGGGGGTCGATCTCGATATCTCGATATCTCTATGTCTCGTTTTGGGCGGGACTCGATATCTGCCCCCACACAGTTTTTTTTTGGGGGGGAGGGCCTTCCCAAACGCGGCTCAGTCAATATGTAAGGCCACCTCGAAGGTCGCGAGCGGCTCCCAAGCGAGGCTCAGCCCAAATCTGGCTTGGCAGGACCCAGGGCTAGACCGAAACGTTGTTGTTCGTTTTGTTTTCGTTTTGTTTTTCGATTTGCTCTACCTGTTTTACTGTACCTCCCTGCCAAAACGAAAACAAAACATAGCCGAAGTCCAGCCAAACAGCGTTTGCGTCCTGCCCTGCCCTGCAGGATCCAGCGCTCTGGCTGAGCCCTGTCTGCGCTGAGCCCCGCTACCCGCAAGCTGATCCAGATCGGTCCCGGACAGCTGCCGGGGTCCGACTGGACTTGTTTTTCGACGGAGAAACCTCGAGGATGCCCTAGAAAGGACCTACCAAATATACCAGGAGGAGGAGGAGGAGGAGGAGGAGGAGGAGGAGGAGGAGGAGGAGGAGGAGAGGAGGAGGAGGAGGAGGCCCGCGTTCTCGACCTGGGCCTCACGGCGCCGACTGGCTCCACCCGAGATCTGGGCCCCTGGCACGGGACCGGGCTTTTTCCTCCCGCGTCGCTCCTGGACGGTCCTGGGGCCTGGCGAGGGCCCCCAGAGGCAGGAGATGGTGCCAAGCCGCCCGTCGGGGCTCTTGTTCGCGACGAGGGGACTTTATATATATATATATATATATGTATATTGTAAATTTGTATATATATATATATATATATATATATATATATATATATATATATATATATTAATCTTATAAAGATCAGGGAGCAACAGAACACGGGTGGCACTACATATGAGGAATAAAACGCGTCTCAAATGCAACCTCCTTGTTGCACCATGCCGAGCACTCCATGCCCCTGGACCCCTTTTCAAGGTGGGAGGGGGGAGGTCTGCCTGCGCGGTCGCAGTCGATGGCGTCGTCCAGGTCCTGGCGCTTGCGCTTCAGGAGACCTCGTGGCGGAGGGCTTGCCGCCGCTGGCCCGCGCCCCGCTCTCCGCGAGCTGCAGTGCGAGACAAGGCTTTTTGCGAGAGACTGCTGCACGCGCGCCTGCGCCCGCCACGGCCCAGATCTGCGCCTCGTGAAGATGCTTTTCTTACCTCGCTGCATCGCTCCACCTCTCCCTCTTCGCTCCCCCTCCATGCCTTCCGCCCCCCTGGAGGAGGAGGAGGCGGAGGAGGAGGAGGAGGCGGACGAGGAGGAGGAGGAGGAGGCGGAGGAGGAGGCGGAGGAGGAGGAGGAGGACGAGGAGGAGGACGAGGAGGAGGAGGAGGAGGAGGAGGAGGAGGAGGAGGAGGAGGAGGAGGAGGCGGAGGAGGACCCCAGCCCTCCCCCCGCGTTGCCGCGCGGGATGCCCTGGCACCGCGCTGCCCAAGGAGAGCCTCCGCGCGCCACCCGCCCCGGGACACCCGGCGCCTCTCGCTGCCTTCGAGACGCGGGCCTCCGACCTCTCGACCGCTTCCCAGCCCCGGTTTGTTTTCTCCTCGCGGATCGACGCTTTCTCGGCCCCGCTGCCCGGCAAGGGCCCTGAGGGCCCTCCTTCTCCTCCTCCTCCTCTTCCTCCTCCTCCTCGAGACGCCGGATGTCGAGGTCTATCTGTCTCTCCGGCATGCGTGTCTGCCCCGCGGCGCCTGGATGCGGCCGCGCGTCGGGCGCGCGCCCAGCGCCGGCTCGTCTCGCCAGACCGTCAGTGCCGTCTCGGCCGTGCCCGCGTTTCACCAGGGGAGCGGGTCTGGCCAGGGGCTGTGAGAGCTGCCGCGCCCCCGCGTCTTCCTCTCCAAGTTCTCCTCTCTAGTTCCTCCTCCTCCTCTTACGTCTCCTACAGGCACTGTTTTCCCCTTCCTCCTTATCCATCTTCACCTTCTCCACCTCCACATCCTCCTCCTCCTCCTCCTGTTTACCATCACCACCACCCACCACCACCACCATTACCATCTTCATTATCATCATCATCAGCATCATCATCACCAGCATCATCATCATGATCACTACCACCATCATCATCACCACCACCATCATCCTCCTCTTCCTCCTCCTCCTCCTCCTCATCATCATTACAATCACCATCACCATCACCACCATCATCAACATCACGACCGCCACCACCATCATCATCACCATCACCATGACCAACACCACCATCATCATCCTCACCATCACCACCACCCACCACCACCACCATCACCACTATCATCATCATCAACAGCATTATCACCCACCACCATCATCATGATCACTACCACCATCATCATCACCACCATCGTCATGATCACTACCACCGTCATCATCACCACCACCATCATCCTCATCATCAGCACCATCACCACCATCATCACTATCATCACCACCATCATCACCAACATATTCACCATCATCCTCATCACCATCATCACCATCATCATCATCATCGTATTCCTTTTCTTCATCATCATCCTCAGCACCACCATCTTCCTCAGCACCATCATCAAGTTATACTTACAACCATAATCATCACTATCACCATCACCATGATCGAAATCGTCTTCGTCTACTTACACCACCAACATTATCACTCTCATCCTCATCCTCATCTTCATTCCCATCATTCTCATTATCATCCTCATCCCCATCGTCACGACAACATCCTCCTCCTCCTCCTCATCATCATCATCGCAATCACCATCAACACCACCATCATCATCGCCACCACCATCATCATCACCATCACCATCACCATCACCACCACCATCATCATCACCACCACCATCATCATCACCATCACCATCACCACTATCATCACCATCATAATCATCACCATCGTCATCAACATCATCATCTCCACCACCATCGTCATCATCATCATCACCATCACCATCACCAGCATCACCATCATCATCATCATCATCATCCTCATCGTCATCATCACCATCACAATCACCATTACCACCATCACCATCACCATCACCATCATTATCCCCACTATCGTCATCATCATCATAATCATTATCATCGTCATCGTCATCATCATCATCACCATCATCATCATCATCATCATCCTCATCATCATCTACATCATCACGTTCAGCCTCATCATCATCATCATTGCCATCGCCATCGTCATCAACATCGTCATCATCATCATTATCGTCCTCTTCCTCGCCTTTTCCCATCTCGTTTTCGATAGGGATTCGTCGTGACAAAATTCGCTTCGCCGGATTGGTTCTGCCAGAGAAGGACTTCCAAGGATAATTGCACGAACTGCTGCGGTCCGTCGTCCCGCCAAAATTTCACGTCGCCAGGGCTGTCTTCGCCGGAAAGCTTCTCGCCAAACATTTGTTCCGCCATGACCTCTCTCTCGCAGAGCTTCGATCCGCCGGGTCGGTTTTGCGGCGGTTCGTTTCGCTGGGGTCCCTGTCGCTTCGCCCTGACGACAGGGACTGGGGAGCAAGCCTTACCGGGCGGGACGGGCGGACGGCACAGTCGCTGCTACCACGGGGAAGGCCAGATATGGAACGAAGGGGCCTTTTCCGGCCACGGCGAATGGAGCGCGCCATGTTGTTCAACCCGACAACGCACGCACCCAGATACCGAAAGTAGCCATCAATCGGGCGTGTCCGCCCACAGGCGGATTTTGGGCGACGGATTAAACATATTTTAAAGATGCCCCGCAATAGTCAAAAAATGCTAAAACATCGTCCCCAGCGTATTTTTTCCCAACCCTCCTGCGTTGGGTTCTCGTTTTGAATAGAGCACTGTGGTCTCCACTCCTCCCGCCCCCTCTCCTCCTCTCTTCGTTCCTGCTCTCCTCTCTTGCTTCCCTTCTCCTCCTCTCTTTGCTCGTCCTCTTCTCGCTTGCCTTTTACCTAGCTTGCCCCTCGCCATCCCTGGGGGGCGGTGATCTGCGAGACTGTCGTCACTTTCGAGGGCTGCTGGGGTGGCCAGCGGAGTGACGCCCCACGGGGACTCAGATTAGACCTCGCCATCCCTGGGGGGCTGCGATCTGTGAAACTGTCGCCACTTTCGAGGACTGCTGGGGTGGCCAGCGGAGTGACGCCCTACGGGGACTCAGATTAGACCTCGCCATCCCTGGGGGGCTGCGATCTGTGAAACTGTCGCCGCTTTCGAGGGCTGCTGGGGTGGCCAGCGGAGTGACGCCCTACGGGGACTCAGATTAGACCTCGCCATCCCTGGGGGGCTGCGATCTGTGAAACTGTCGCCACTTTCGAGGCTGCTGGGGTGGCCAGCGGAGTGACGCCCCACGGGGACTCAGATTAGACCTCGCCATCCCTGGGGGGCTGCGATCTGTGAAACTGTCGCCACTTTCGAGGCCTGCTGGGGGCCAGCGGAGTGACGTGACGCCAGGGGGGCGCGATCTGCGAAACTCGCCACTTTCGAGATGACGCCCTACGGGACTCAGATTAGACCTCGCCATCCCTGGGGGGCTGCGATCTGTGAAACTGTCGCCACTTTCGAGGCCTGCTGGGGGGCCCAGCGGAGTGACGCCCCACGGGATTCAGATTAGACCTCGCCCTCCCTGGGGCTGCGATCTGCGAAACTGTCGCCACTTTCGAGGCTGCTGGGGGCCCAGCGGAGTGACGCCACGGGGATTCAGATTAGACCTCGCCATCCCTGGGGGGCTGCGATCTGTGAAACTGTCGCCACTTTCGAGGGCTGCTGGGGGGCCCAGCGGAGTGACCCACGCAGGTTCAAATTAGACCTCGCCATCCCTGGGGGGCTGCGATCTGTGAAACTGTCGCCACTTTCGAGGGCTGCTGGGGGGCCCAGCGGAGTGACGCCCTACGGGGATTCAGATTAGACCTCGCCATTCCTGGGGGGCTGCGATCTGTGAAACTGTCGCCACTTTCGAGGGCTGCTGGGGGGCCCAGCGGAGTGACGCCCTACGGGGATTCAGATTAGACCTCGCCATCCCTGGGGGGCTGCGATCTGTGAAACTGTCGCCACTTTCGAAGGCTGCGTGGGGGGCCCAGCGGAGTGACGCCCTACGGGGATACAGATTAGACCTCGCCATCCCTGGGGGGCTGCGATCTGTGAAACTGTCGCCACTTTCGAAGGCTGCTGGGGGGCCAGCGGAGTGACGTCCTACGGGGACTCAGATTAGACCTCGCCAGCGCTGGGGGCTACGATCTGTGAAACTGTCGCCACTTTCGAGGGCTGCTGTGGGGCCCATGAAACTGTCGCCACTTTCGAGACCTGCTGCGGGGTCCAGCATAGTGACGTCCTACGCGGACGCAGATTGGACCCGTCATTCTACTTCGATTATCCCGCATCTGCGATCGACTGTATGTGTGCGAGGAACTAGACATGGAGTGGTCTGGCACTGACTGACGTCAAATCGTTGTGTGCCAGTGTCTCCTGGGGTGTTGCCTGATGTGGATGCAGCTCGTCGGCGCTGCGACTCGAGCTGGCGGTCGTCCTTCGGACCCGCAGAAACATCTGCTGAGCTCGATGAGCTAGGGGAACTACAGGAAAGAAGTGCAGGAAACGGAGGCCGGTCATGCACTCGCCGATACCTCGTTGCTCTGTCATCGTCTTTGCTGTTGCATGATCCTTATCTGGCCTGCCGGCGCCGCGGCTCGAGCTGGCGGTCGCCCTTCGGGCCCGCGGGAACATCTTCTGAGACAAGTGGACGCCGCCGCCTTACTTGCAGGCAGCGCATTGCATTCGCGGACAGCAGCATGGCAGACCGCAGTGAGATCCTCAGTCGCGTGGTGTTGCCAAGCCTGGTGGAGACGCGCGTGATCGACCTGAAGTCCCAATCGCGCGTGCACTGTACCTGCGTGGCGTTCAGGCACGCGCGTGATGCTGCTCGCTCCGCGTTCAACCAGTACGTCGCCAGTGCAACTTTGGACGATGGACAACCGATTGATGATACGCGACCCCGGCCTTGAGTTTCTTTCCCGCGGGCCGCCCGCAGACCTGGCGGCGCGCCTGCGAGCGTTCAGCTCCCGCGCTGAAATGTGCGGGAAGGAGGCGGAGAAGCTAGCGGGCGAGCTACGCCTCGCTCGTTCCTTGCACTCTAAACAAGTTTTATCATGTGGAACTCTGCGACGACATGGCGCAGGCAGCGCTGCGGGTTTAGCTCGCACTTGAAAAACGCGGCAGTCTTCTGTCTCCTCCCGCCACTTTCATCGTCGTCCTATTCCCCGCCTCACCTTCTCCATGCATGCTGCTGCTTCCGCGATGGCCTTTCGCCCCCCCCGCCCTCCATTCCATCCCTCTCCTACCCCTCGTTCCCGTACCCGTTCTTCTTCGATCCTGGGGCCTCAAGCCTCGTTCTTTCGATCGTCGTCCTGTGAATCGTGCAACGCATGCGCATCCCATGTAGCTTGCACAGCAACTCGCCGCGTCTACACTGTCGTTGTTCCTGCTAATGTTGGCATACTCCTCTTGCCATTTGATGCACGTGGGTTGGGTACGTCGCAGGGTAATTGACTATTTCTGAATGTTCCCCCTGTGGGGGGACATGCCCGACTTCCGGGTAGAGTTTCGCCCCGCATCCATTTTGACGGCCAGAGGGCTCAATGCCGAGACATCCGGCGCCTCGATGCTTTCGAGACCCGAGCCCCCGACCTCTCGACCGCTTCCCCAGCACCGACTTCTCATCGCGAGTCGACTCGCGATGGAGACGATCGGTTCTTGACGGCCCCGAGGCCCGGCAAGTGCCCCGCCAGGCCGAAAATTGTGTGCAGAACTGCCGCACGTCGATCTGTGTCGAGACGCCGGGCGTCGTGGATTGAAGAGGCAGCACCGTCGGAGAGCTGGTGAGGGGCAACGATGCGGGGGGGATAGGCAAAGGGGGGGAACATCGACCTGGAATCGGCGACACATCGCCGATCGATCGGCGATGGGCCCCCGATGGCAATTCCGCACCTTCCTGGGCAGGTTGGGGCTCTCGGGCCCCTATCGGCGATCAGTGGGCGATTGGGGGTCGCTGCATCCCCCCCTATGCTTAAGTCGGGCCTGTCCCCCTACGGGGGGGTTATCGACGAAAAATAAAAAAAATACCCAAACCATGTCCCAAAGAGGTGAAACATACTTTTTATTTTAAAAATAGTCCCCAGACAATTCTTGGACTATGTTTTGCTTTTTTTTGATTATGTTTGGGGTATTTTTTATTTCTCGTCGAAAATCCCCCCTGTAGGGGGACAGGCCCGACATAACCCTGTGCCTCCCCCCCCGCATCGTTGCCCGGGATGATGATCCTAGATTTCGGTGCTGGTGGTAATAGTTCGGCCACCTTGGAAGCCAGAATATTACCACCATCACCGAGACCGGGATCTTCTTCCCTCGGTGGAGGCACGCCGCCGAAATTGGTGCTGGTGCCAACCTCGAGGCTTGCGAAATCGGCGATCAATGGGCGATTGGGGGTCGATGCACCCCCCCAGACTGCTTTAAAAAATAGTCCCCAGACCTTTTTTGGACTATTTTCTGATTATTTTTTTGGGGTATGTTGAATTTTTCGTCGAAAATCCCCCCTGTAGGGGGCCAGGCCCGACATAACCCTGCGCCTACCCCCCCGCATCGTTGCCCGGGATGATGATCCTAGATTTCGGTGCTGGTGGTAATAGTTCGGCCACCTTGGAAGCCAGAATATTACCACCATCACCGAGACCGGGATCTTCTTCCCTCGGTGGAGGCACGCCGCCGATATTGGTGCTGGTGCCAACCTCGAGGCCTGCGATATCGGCGATCAATGGGCGATTGGGGGTCGCTGCACCCCCCCCAGACTGCTTTCAAAAATAGCCCCCAGACTGTTTTTGGACTATTTTCTGATTATTTTTGGGGGGTATGTTGAATTTTTCGTCGAAAATCCCCCCTGTAGGGGGCCATGCCCGACATAACCCTGTGCCTCCCCCCCCGCATCGTTGCCCGGGATGATGATCCTAGATTTCGGTGCTGGTGGTAATAGTTCGGCCACCTTGGAAGCCAGAATATTACCACCATCACCGAGACCGGGATCCTCTTCCCTCGGTGGAGGCACGCCGCCGACATTGGTGCTGGTGCCAACCTCGAGGCTTGCGATATCGGCGATCAATGGGCGATTGGGGGTCGATGCATCCCCCCCAGACTGCTTTCAAAAATAGCCCCCAGACTGTTTTTGGACTATTGTCTGATCATTTTTTGGGGGTATGTTTGATTTTTCGTCGAAAATCCCCCCTGTACCCAGACCCCCGACGTCATGATTTTTTCATGACGTCGACCCCCCGAGGTCTCGACCCATTCCCCGGGACCGGTTTTTCGTCCTGAGTCGTTTTTTGACGGTCCCGAGGGCCGGTAAGGGCCCCCAAAAGCCAAAAATAGTGAGAAACCTCCCGTCGTGATTTTTTCATAACTCGAGGGGGTCTGGGTAGGGGGCCAGGCCCGACAGAACCCTACGCCTATTTCCCCCGCATCGTTGCCCTGCGAGCTGCGCAGGCGCGCGCGGACCCCCTCGGGAGAGCCCGGCGCTCCCACGGAGCGAGCAGGGCACCCGCCCGCCCCCCCCCCCCTGCCCGCCCCGGGGCCTGCCTGCCCCGGGGGGGGGGGGAGCTCGCCCGCCCCGCCCGGCCGCAGGGCCGAGGCGATGCAGCTGCGGCGAGGAAGGGGGTCGCTGTCTTATTCCGGCCGGGCGAAAGGGGGGGATAGCAAAGGGGGGGGTTGAGAATCAGCTCACGTAGCTGATTTCCCCGGCGCCTCCCGGCGCCAGAAGCGGCGATGTATCGAGAAATGGGCCCCTCGGTGAGGCCGAAACCAGCTGCATGCAGCGAATTTCGTAACCCCCCCTTTCCCAATCCCCCCCTTTCGCCCGGCCCGACTTATGTCCATTGTTTGGCCGATCGGCGCGGGCCCTCGCCATCCCCCCTCCCGCCCCCCCTCGCCCCCACCCCCCTGGAGTAGAGCGTGGCTGTTGTTTGGGCGCCTGCTTCGAGCAGGCGGAGCCTCCCCCAGCGGGGCGCACGGCCCCGAACAGTCGCCCTGAGCAGAGGTCCGGAGCCAGACCCCTCCCTCCCCGCCCCCCTCCTTCCGCCCAATATCGGGCCGAGCGAAAGGGGGGGATAGCAAAGGGGGGGTTTGAGAATCAGCTCACGTAGCTGATTTTCCCGGCGCCTCCCGGCGCCGATGCATCGAGGAATGGGCCCGGCGGCGGGGCCGAAACCAGCTGCATGCAGCAGATTTCGTAACCCCCCCTTTCCCTAGCTGTTGGGGGACTGAAGGAGGAAGAGGAGAGGAGGAAGACGACCACCTAGGTTTTTACCGCATCGATCGCGCAACGGGGGCGCATGAACGGCTAGAGTAGAGCAGTGCGAGGGCAGCACGCGCCCGAGAGGGAGAAATCCCACATGTAACCCGTATGGTTGCCCGACGTGCGTTGGGATACGGTGAGGGCATTGGATAAGGAACTTGGATAAGGAACCCAGGTTCTGGAAGCGGGCGGATCACCAACCGAGGCTTGGCCATGGCTATGACCGTCGCCCTCATGAGATAAGGAAGCCTCCAGGGTCTGAAGCCTCCCGGGCACATTCCTGAACCACCGCCCCCAGCGTACCTACCTCTAGGTCGGACATGACTCCCAACCTCCCGATTTTTGGACGAAAAATGCAAGAACAAACAGATAACAAACATCGTCACTCGACTATTTTGAAGGGGCCCTGGGACACACAAATAAATACACACAAATAAAAATATTCCCAATATTTCCATATATTTTCTGGGTTTCTGTCTTCCCCCCCCACTTCCCATATTTTCCTATATTTTCTGGGGAATCGAGGATTAATTGTGTCTGTGTGCTCTTTTTCCTCCTGATATTTGTTGACCATTTTTGAAGCTTCCTCCTGTATGGGGACGTGCCCGACTGAAACCTACCCGCGGGGCAGCCGGCGGGCGAGGAGAGCTCGCGGGCGGCGACGAGCCGAGCGGAACCGGGCCAGAGCGGGGCGAGCGCGGGCCAGTCCTCACCTCCCCTCGCCGCGAAACGCTCACCATGGGCTGCTCGTGGCCACTTTTCAGCCCCGGTTTTTTTTTTTTTTTTTTTTTTTTGTTTTTTCTTTCTGGATGGCAAGTCCGCTTCCCCTCAAGGGGGCTATAAATCCACTCCACGAAGCGCAGAGACGCGAGCTCGAACCACTTTGACACCCGAGCGCGGCAACGCAGAGCTCAGACGTGGGCGGCCGGATAAACGTCGCTACGTTCCATGAGGAGGAGGAGGAGGCGGACGAGGCGGAGAGGAGGAGAGGAGGGCCACTTTTCAGCCCCGTGTGGGGCCCTCGCCGGGCCCCGGGGGGGGGGGGGGCCCCGTCCGCAGAAGCACCTGGGAGGAAACACCGCTCTCCCCGGGGGGGAAGGTGCCAGACTCCGGGGGGGGGGGGTGGCCCCCAGCCGCGACGACACACCACGACGTCGGGGGCACTTGGTTGGGAAGAGGAGGAAGGAGGGGGAGGAGGAGGAGAGGAGAGGAGGAGGAGGAGGAGTAGGAGGAGGAGGAGGAGAGGAAGGAGGAGAGAAGGAGGAGAGAAGGAGGAGGAGGAGGAGGAGGAGGAGGAGGAGGAGGAGGAGGAGGAGGAGGGGGAGGAGGGGGAGGAGGAGGAGGAGGAGGAGGAGGAGGAGGAGGAGGAGGAGGAGGAGGAGCGAGGAGGAGGAGGAGGAACGAGACGGATCGGCGGCGCGCTGGGGCCCAAGCAGACGCCGGCCTTCGCGATGGAGCGGAGCGCGGACGAAGCGCGGAGCCGCGGGCGGAAGGGACCGCGCGGAAGCGAGCCCAGCGGAGGCGATCTTCGGCCGAGCGTGCGTACGTGACTACCTACCAGACCACCCCAACCCAACCCGAAGACCCGAATTTCGGGTTGGGGGGGGTAAGGGTTCCACATGTGTTTCTGCGATGTGTCCCGACCCCCCCCCCCACTAGAAATCGAGGGTAAATCTGAGCCTTCGGGTTGGGTTGGGGTGGTGTGGTGGGTGGTGAGTACGGCAACCTCGTGTCGTGACGGCTTCGGCGTGGGCTGCCGACGCGGCGTGGACCGCTCATCCTGGAACGGTGTCGGGCCTGTCCCCCTGCAGAGGGGGAGATCCAAGAGCAGCCCAAACACGAAACGGGGACTGTTTTTGGAGGAGTTGTTTTGACTCTTCTGGGAGGTGCTTGACATATTTTGGAATTCTTCGCCCCAAATACGACGGGGACTCTTTTTTGAGTCTTTTTTTTGACTCTCTTGGGATATGCTTAAAAATATGTTTAGCTCTTCGCCCCGAACCCAGACCCCCGACGTCGTGATTTTTTTGCGACGTCGACCCCCAGAGGTCTGGACCCTTTCCCCGGGACCGGTTTCTCGTCCTGAGTCGTTTTTTGACGGCCCCGAGGCCCGGCGAGGGCCCCCGGAGGCAGAAAATACCGAAAAACCTCCCGTCGTGATTTTTTCACGACGCCAGGAGGTCTGGGAACCCCGCCTGCAGGGGGACACGCCCGGCCTGACGCTGGCGCAGCTCGTGCGAGGCTGGCCCCTTCTGGGCAGCGGCGGAGTGCAACCGTGAGAGAGCGCCCGCGCTGGGGCCGCCGCCGCGCCGGCACGGCACGGAGCCACCCTGTATATCCTCGGGTCGGGCGTGCCCCCCTGCAGGCGGATTCTTGACGAAAAAGAAAAGAATACCCCAAACATATCCCAAAAAGGTCAGAAAAGATATACCCCCCAAATAGTCCCCGGACTGTCTTTAGACTATTTTTTGATTATTTGTGGGGTGTGTCTTATTTTTCGTCGAGGATCCCCCTGTAGGGGGACAGGCCCGACTTAACTATACCCTCAGGTCGGGCGTGTCCCCCTGCAGGCGGATCTCGCACGAAACATGAAAGGAATACCCCAAACATGCTCCAACATAGTCCACACTTTTTGTTGTAAAACAAATCGAACAAACAACATCCCCCCAGACTACCTTTTTGACTGTTTTGGACTTCTTTTCCTGTAGCTAGCCATCGCTCGGACGTCCGTTCCCTGTGTTTTTTTCGGTTCCGTGCGTGGTTTTTTCGCCAGAGGATCAAGAATGCTCCTCGATGGTCCCTGCCGAAGGAAAAATGCACACATCCGAGCGATGCCAAGGTAGAGGCACACGCCCGTCTTCGGGGATCTTCTGACCCGGGTCAATCCAGACCGGGGTCAGCAGGAAAGCAAAAACTGCAATGCAGGGACAAAAAAACTGCAACGCAGGTCTTCGCAAACCCAGGTCAGCCAATAGGCGCGGCCGCCTCGCGGCCACGAGCGGCTCCCTAACCCGGGTCAGCCAGAGGGGGCCTCCGCAGGATCCTGCAGGATCCGGTGCCCTGGCTGACCCCCGTTTGCATTGACCCCCGTCTCGAGGCCCCCGACGTCTTCCCCCCGCCCCCCCGCCGGCCGACCCGCCCCGGCGCTGCCCATCGCCAGGCCCGGCCCCGCAGAGCGAGCGCCTCCCGCCTCTGCCGCCGGGGGGCCTCCTCGGGGGGCACCGGCGTGCATCGATGCCGCTACGCTGAGCAGGGCTGAACCTAATACGGGATGACGATTTTTTTTTTTTAATGGGAGAGAACTGTTCAAAACATAGTTTTCGGCTATTTCTGCATCATTTTCTGACTGGAGGAGAACGCTTGAAAAAGTATGTTTCCAGCCCGCGGCAGTTTTTTTCTAATCGTCATCCCGGGCGCCGCCGCGTGAACACGACCCCCGGTCATTGATTAATCGTCATCCTCCATTACCGCTACGCTGAGCAGGGCTGAACCGAAACGGTGTTTTTCGTTTTCGTTTCGTTTTCGTTGTCCCTCGTTGTCTTCAATCCGCCTGTCACGCAAAACGAAGTCGAAACGAAGACGGCCCACGGAATCGCCCAAACACCGTTTAGGTCCAGCCCTGACGCTGAGGGCCTTGGACCCAGACCCCCTCGGGCAATGACAAAATCATGACGGGAGGCTTTTCAGAATTTTCACCCTCTGGGGGCCCTTACCGGCCCTCGGGGCCGTCAACAAGCGGTTCAGGACGGAAAACTGGTCCAGGGGAACGGGTCGAGACCTCTGAGGGTCGACGTTATGAGAACATCATGACGTCGGGGGTCTGGGGACAAGGAACCATTGGATAATTAAGGGATCCAGGGCTTGGAAGTATGGCAGAACTCTCATCGTGGATTGGCCACGGGTCATCGTGGATTGGCACCGGGCCATGGATATCACTGCCGCCTTCACCAAATCAAGGAATTCCCCAGGGTCTGAAGCCTCCTGGGCACATTCCTTAACCAACGCCCCAACCGTACTCCCCAGACCTCTCTGGGCGTGCGTTCTGACCAGAATCTCGAGGCGCCTCCCAGACATCCGACGTCTCGATGATTTCGAGACGCGGGCATCCGACCTCTCGACCACTTTCCCGGGACCAGTTTCTCATCCCGAATCCCACCAGCCCTCTGGGCGTAGGTGGTCCAGGTCGTTTTCTCTTCCACCCCTCCCTCTTTCCCTTCGGGGAGGGGTTTGTCCCTCCCCCTTCCCCCCTCCCCTGGACCTGGAGGGGTGGGGTCGCGGGTCGTTGGAGCGTCCAAGATGGCCCAAGATGGCTCCAGGAGGGCCTCAGAGAGCCCAAGATGACTTCCAACATGGCCCCAAATAGCCCAAGATGGCTCAATGGCTTCCAAGATGCTCCAAAAGGCCCCAAGACCGCTCCAAGACGGCTCCGAGTGGCCACGGAGCCTCCCCAGGAGGCCGCCAAGGGGCCAACATCCTTCAAACACACAAGGGAAAATCAATGCATTTTGCCTTCTTGCTTTTTTCGCTTCCGATCGCCTTCCGACGCTTCAGGACAGCTCCGAGAGGGCCCATGGGGGCCCACAGAGAGATCCAAGAGAGCCCCAAGACGGCCCCAAGAGCGCCCGAGAGCGCACCAAGGGGGTCCAAGAGACGAATGTGGGCACTGTAAAAGGGCAGGGCTAATTAAGTACCCCCCTTGTTTGATCGATCTCCTCCAAGATGACTCCAAGAGCGCCTACCAAGAGCGCCCCAAGAGGGCCCCAAGAGGCGCCCAGGAGGCCCCAAGAGGCTCCAAAGGGCCCCCAAGAGACTCCAAGAGGCTCCCAGGCCCCCGGGACCGCCAAGAGGCCCCCCAAACGCTCCAAGAGGCGAGCGACTCCTGTGGGCATCGCCTCTTTTTTTATAATAATAATAATTATTATTATTATTATTATTATTATGGTTGTTATTATTATTATTATTATTATTATAATTACTATTAGTATTATTATTATTGTTATTCGTATTTATTATTAGTATTATTATTATATTTATTATTATTATTATTATTAATTCTTATTATTATATTATTATTTATATATATGTATGTATATATATATAATATATAATCTATATGCATAGCAGAAGCGTCCGAGAGACGCGCAAGCTGTCGCCTGACTGCATACCGTAGGGAGAGGTTGGACTCTGACAGCGCCAGCGAACCGTCGCAGCTTCAGAGTACGCAGCTGGTGGGGTTACGCGGAGCGTCAAGAGTAATTGTTTGATGGCCCCAGGGCCCGGCAAGGGCCCCGACGGGACCGACAAGGATGACAAACACCTCCGCCTCGATTTTTTTTCTTCGAGACGCCGGACGGCTGGGCCCCCTCGGCTACTATAAGGGCACGCGAGCGGGCTGCCCCCTGCCGCGCTGCGACGGACAGAGCTTGGGCTCCCTCCTCCTCCTCCTCCGCCTCCTCCTCCTCCTCCTCCTCCTCCTCCCTCCTCCTCCTCCTCCTCCCCCCCTCCTCCTCCTCCTCCTCCTCCTCCTCCTCCTCCCTCCTCCTCCTCCTCCTCCTCCTCCTCCTCTCCTCCTCCTCCACTCCTCCCTCCTCCTCCTCCTCCCTCCCCTCCTCCTCCTCCTCCTCCTCCTACTCCTCCTCCTCCTCCTCCTCCTCCTCCTCCTCGCTCCCCCTCCTCCCCTCCTCGCCTCCTCCTCCTCCTCCTCCCTCCCTCCTCTCCTCCTCCTCCTCCTCTCCTCCCTCTCTCCCCTCCTCCTCTCCCTCCTCCTCCTCCGCCTCCTCCTCCTCCTCCTCCTCCTCCGACGCCTGGGCCCGGTGCGCAGCCCAGGCCGCCCGCGCCGCCCTGCCCAGGCGGGCACGGCGCGCGCGCCCAGTGCGCCGCGAGGTCTGCGCGGCGACCGCCCGGGCCGCGCGCCGCCCATGCTGCGCCCGCCGGGCCCGGGCGCCTCCGGGAGCCGAGCTGCCGCAGCAGCCGCAGCGCCAGCCTCGGGGGGGGGGAGCCCAAAAGCACCGCTGTCACTGCACTTGGCGAGCCCATGCACGCACGACGAGGGCGACGAGGGCGACGAGGGCGACGACGACAGCGGCGGCGAGGACGACGGCGGCGGCGGCGGCGACGGTGGCGACGGTGACGACGACGACGACGATGACGACGATGACGACGACAACGACGGCGGAGGAGGCACCGATGCCAGTGCACTTGGCGAGCCCATGCGCTCATCAAGGTGGGGCTTGGGAGACATGTCAAGGAAACGTGCTGAAAACTTCATTTCGAATGTTTTGCGCCTCCGGGGGCCTTCGCCAGGCCCTCCTAGCGGGCGCCTGGGCGTCTTGTGGAGCGATCCCTTGCACGTCGGGAAGCGCTGATTGTTCATAATATTCTAGAAGCGTTCCGCGATTGAGAGCTTGTTCTCGCAGCAGTCGGCGCGCCAGCGTCCGTCGATAACTTGGCAGATGGGAAGGCGGTTTTCAGCAACTGCGCGATGAAGGCGAGGAACGCGGGGCCACGTCTTCAACGTTTTCGCGGCTGTGCGCCACATCGTAGCTGAGGGCAACGTCTCGAGCCCCTGCGGTATCTCAACCTGAGTCCAGCGTTTGAATCAAAAGGATGTCCATCTTGGTGAAGCTGAATGGAGCAGCGCGCCTGTAGCTTGGACAGCGCGTGGAGCTCGATGGCAAGGAACCGTGGCGACGGCGGGCACAGCTGGCCGATGTGCCAGAGGCAGGTGGCTGCGGCAACGCTGCACAGCTTGATTCTCTGCTGGAGCGGCGGGCGAGCACCCTGAGCATTTGGGCTCTGTCTCGCCGCTTGCTTGAGGGGCCCTTCCATCGTCGCAGTGAGAGAGAGGCGCCAGGGCCCACGCACGCACCAAAGTGCCCCGCCTAGCTGGCAATCCTGAAGTCGCGCCATGGCGGGTAGATGCCGGCGAGGAGCTGCTGCGCCGTGAGCTGCGAGGTGGGGAGAGCCCAGGTCGGAACGATGATGCATTTCTTAGCCTGCAGGTGGATGCCAGCGAAGAGTTGGGCAGCTTGTTGGTGGGGGGCGAGCTTTTCGATTTCGAGTAGTGCTGCCAAGATGACGTCCAAGTCGTCGGCGCGTGCGCTGATGAGGCCGTGGCCGATGCGGCCTAGTTTGCACTTGACGGCTCGGATGATCGGGTCGAAGATGAGCGCCCACAGCGCGCCGCTCAGCGGGCAGCCTTGGGCGACGCCTGACTCGGCAATGAGAAGAGCGCGCCGAACTCCGCCCGTCTCGAGAAAGGTGGATGGCATGTGGTAGCAGAATCGAAGCAACTTGCGCATGGGTCCGTGGATGCCCCAACGCTCGAGAACCTCCCAGAGCCAGTCATGCAGTGGGCTGGGGAAGGCAGCCGCGAGATCCATGCTGGCGGAGCATGGCGCGAGCTCGCGGGCGTCCTCGGAGATGCGAAGCCTGCGCGAGATCGAATCGATATTTATCCAGGAGCTGCCGTCCGCTTACAATGCCCAGCTGTTCTTTCGCAGTCTGGGCAGCGTTGCGGTGCAGCTTGCGGTTCGTGGCGGAGTCGATGAGCTCGATGTCGCTGGTCTTCAGGGCGAGCGGGCGTAGGCAGTCAGAAGACCCAGTGCAGTCGTAATTGCCGAGAGGCTCGTCTCCGTCGGCAGCGCGACCCTCGTCGAGTAGTTCAGGTCGAATGGGGTCGTGCCGCCGTTCGCGAGCGAGAGGGGGAGCTCGGTCAGTGATTCGAGGCTGCTAGAGGAGTTGATCCATGCGCGGTAGGGAAATCCGCCAGGTCCAAATGCAGAATCGCCTGCCTGGCGGGCGGCGTCCTGAAGGTCCCGGAGATCAGGGGTCGGTGGATCAACGCGGTCACGAGTTGGAAAGACTCCACCATGGTAGCGCTTCGCGTTAGAGACGTTGACGGCCTGGGCGGAGAAGACCTCGCTCCAGTGGCCCTGGATTGCGCTGTAAATTGCCGTCGGGTTGGTGACGACGCGGCGCTGGGCGCCAGTGGAGATGCGCGTGCCAGCGAAGACCATGCGTTTGGCGAGCGGCTTCCAGAGTTCGCGCCGTTGCCCTGCACGGCGGACTCGCTGTCGCCGCACGTCCCCGAGCTGGCGGCTCAGCTCTTGGAGATCAACTCGAAAACGGGCGTCGTCTTGCTGGCGACGCTTGTCAGCGAGAGCCAGGTGCGCGGAGTCGACCGCGGTCGCGAAGTCGCCCGCGTCGGAGACAAAGATCTCACCGTTGTCGAAGTTAAGGTACGTGGCGCCAGCTTCGGTGCCCGCGGCCAGCGGCCCGGCGAGCTGGGAGTCATGGGGCCACGCGGCGCGAGCCATGCTGCGCAGCGTCATGGTCCGCGCCTCTTGACACATGTGCGGGTCGATGTCCTTCGGCTCTGCGGGATGTATCTTGGCGTGGGCGTCGCGAGCTTTCTGCGCCGCCGGGGTCATGATGTGCTTCGTTGTGCGCCATTCCGAGATGCCCAGGAAACGCAAGAAGTAAGAACTTGCAATGATGGGAGCCGTGGGTGGAGGCAGGAAGGCCTCGCTCCGCAGGCGGGCGTTGCGCCCGAGGGCGGAGGCGAAGAGGGGAAACCCTGCGGTGGCCGACCGGTTCGCCAGCTTTTTCGGGCGGGCGGCCGTCGACGGTCAGGTGAACCCCCAGGGGTGGGATGTTGTGGGATGGGCCACCCCTAGCAGCGCGGGGCACGTGGAACGGGGAGGCAAGCGTGAATTGGCCCGCCCCCGACCGAAGAGGAGGAGGAGGAGGAGGAGGAGGAGGAGGAGGAGGAGGAGGAGGAGGAGGAGGAGAGGAGGAGGAGGAGGAGGAGGGCGGCCAGGGCGGCGGTGGAGATGAAGCAGCGGTCGATGGTGGCCTTCGTCTTGCAGGCCCGAGCCGCGGCGGGCGGTGCAGCGAGCGGCGACCTCCACCGGTGATGCGAGGATCCGTTCCCAGAGCGCGGGCTGGTGGTCGTGGCGGCCCGACGTGGTGGCGTCGACGGGGCGCGGGGGGCGCTGGGGCGGCAGCTCAGAGATGTTGGAGCCGCCGATCAGGGCGAGGTGGTGCGTGTCTGCGTTGGCAGCGGCGCGAGCGTGGTCGATGTGCCAGGTGTGCTTGAGCTTCTGTCTGCCGTCGGCTGCCAGCCCGTGGTTGCGCGCGCTGAAGATGGGTCTTTCGTAGGGGCGCGAGCTGTCCAGCGCCCGAAGCTCGGCTGTGCGTCAGGGGTGACCGCGCGGAAATCACGAAGAGGGCGACCTGGTTCGGGGAGACGGAGCTCCTGCTTGTCGCATGGAACTCGGAAGCCGGCCCCACCAGCGGTCTCCCCGTGTCCGTTGCAGGCTGAGCGGGGCGCTTTGTAGTCGTGGTCGGTGGGCTCAGCGAAGATCTGAAGGTCTGCGAAATTGCCGTGAGTCTCCTGCAGCGCGATCTGCGTGCGCTGCCTCATGCGCGGCAGGGGGATGTCACATGTGAGCGAGCGCCGAGCAGGTGATGGACCCAGTCGTGCCCGAGTGTTCCACGAGACGGCGTTGAGGCCGTCGGACTGCTGCTTGATGAGCCAGGGGGACCAACGGGTGCTGAAACCGCTGCTCGGCAGCCGTCGGATCTGCGAAGGCCGCGGCAAGCTCGGCGACAACGACGTCGTGTTCTTCGGCAGGAATGCCAGCAGGAGCGGCAACATCACTTTGGTAGCCGCCTCAGGAGTAGCCCCAGCAATGACGGGCACGATGGGGGGACCGCTGACCGCGAGGTAGCCGTGCGCGCGGTGGATCCTGACCTCGAGCTGGGGGCTGGAGGTGCTTTGCGCTGATGGGTTTGCTGAGTTTCGACTTCGACTTCCTGGCGAAATTCGCGGGACTTGACGGCGGAGACGAGGAGCGGCGCGGGGCCTTGGCAGGACCGGGCGGATCATCTGCGCCAGCCGAATCACATTCGAAGGGCTTTGTGTAGAGCAGCAGCGAGGGGAAGAGCAAGGACATCACCGCCAGCGATCGTAAGTGTCATTCTCTTTTCAGGACCAGGCGAGTCCCGTTGATGTCGACGGCAGCTGCTTGAAACCAATCGGTAAGGGTGTTCTTGAGCGTGCCAGCGTCGAACTCAGCTCCAGCTCCGCACCAGACTGTAGCAGCATGTGGGGCTCGATCCCAGTGCATTGATGACAATGGAGGGGCGAAGAGCTTCAGCCGCGGCGATGGAGCGCTTGATGGAGGCGTCACTTCCTTGTAGTTCAGCATTGAGGGGTTCTGCTCAGTCGGCACGATTCTTGAGCAATGCGACGTCTCGTTCACACTTGTCTTGTCCTGGTGATGGTTTCGATGAATTGATCTCGAGCTTGGGCAGTGACTTGCTTGGCCGTGATCTCGAAAGCGGCGGTGGCTTTGTCCAGCTGTTGCCGAAGTAAATATTGAAGTTCTTTTCGCTGATTTGCGGGAAGTCCTGCTGCGAAAAGTTTGGCGGCTCCAATTGCCCACGGGTCTGCCTTGCCATCGGAACCTTTACCTCCACCGTCGATTGCAACCGAACTCAAGGGAGTGCCCATGTCGAAGTGCGAGAGATGAGGCCCGCGCCAGCCTCAGGTACAGACGGCGCATGGTATGAAAGCCAACTGCAGGCGAATGCAGCGGCGGGGGACATGAAGCTCGACCTCGCGGTCGCGAGGAAGATGTGGAAAGGGGTCCTGCGCTGGCCCTGGACCAAGGGCCTCCGTGCCCGGCCACGGAGCGAAAACATCTGGAGCCCATATGGCTACGGGGGATGGCGATGATGCTGATGCTGATGCTGATGCTGATGCTGATGCTGATGCTGATGATGATGATGATGATGATGATGATGATGATGATGATGATGATGATGATGATGCTGATGCTGATAATGCTGATAATGATGATAAAGAGGATGCTGACGATGATGGTGCTGATGATGGATGAGGAGAGAGGAGGAGGAGAGGAGAGGATGAGGAGGAGGGAGGACGAGGACGACGAGGAGGAGGAGGAGCAGCAGGAGGAGCAGGAGGAGGAAGCAAAGGAACGACCGGGGAGGCCTCGCGCGCGCCCCGCGCAGGCCCGGCACAGCGAGCTGCTGCTCCGCGGCTGGCGGCGCCGCGGCCCGCCGCGCCGCCGCGCCCTCGCCGCGCAGCGCGTCGCCGGCCTCTGCCGCGCAGCCGCCGTGCGGCGCGCGGGCCGCCTTCGGGCTGCTCGGGTCGACCGCCGCGCGGGGCGCTGGCGCAGCACCTGGCGCGGCGGAGCCAGACGCCCAGATCTCCGACGATGTGTGTTTCTTGCTCTGGACGTTCGTCGGCTTCGACACCGCCTGGTTCCGAGGCTTTGCCTCCTCCCCGCCTCGTTCTGAGGCTGCGCCCCCCTTCTCCTCCCCCTTCTCTGCGTAATTCGAGCTCTGCGCGGCCCGCTTAGCTTCGACCGGAAGAGGTGCGCTCTCGACCCGCGAATCAAACAGTTTTTGGCTCTGGGCGTTGGCTTCGGGGCCGACGCCGGCGTGGCCTCCGCGAGCTGGTGCTCTACGCTGCGCCTGGGGGGCGGCGCGGTGGGGACGTGGCGGCTCGAGGGCAACACGCGCATACCCAAAGATCCGACGATCTATGTTTTTTGTTTCAGTCCGGGCGTTTTTTTCCTGTGGGGGGGGCGAGGGAAGAGGGTGGAACCGGGCGGAGACGAGCACGGGGAGGAGGCGCGCCAGGCGGGGAGGAGGAGGAGGAGGAGGAGGAGGAGGAGGAGGAGGAGGAGGAGGAGGAGGAGGAGGAGGAGGAGGAGGAGGAGTAGGAGGAGGAGGAGGAGGAGGAGGAGGAGGAGGAGGAGGAGGAGGAAGGAGGATTTCGGCCCGTGGAGCCCGTTCTCGCGCCCGGGGCCATCACAAACGGATCCAGGACGCAAAGGCTTACGCCCCAGGGAAGCGGCCGGGAGTTCCGAGGCCGCGGATGAAAACATCATATCGGAGGGTGTCTGAGCATCTGGCGTCTCCTTTCCGCCTCCCGGGGCCTCTCGGCGGAGGCATTTCACACTTTTCCGCCCCTCGGGGGGGCCCTGACTGGGCCTCGGGGCCGGCAACAAAAACGGCTCGGGATGCAAAGCCGGTCCCGAGAAAGTGTCCGGGAGGTCGGGGGCCCATGTCTCGACGAAGTCGAGACGCCAGGTCTCCAGAGAGCTATGAGTCCTACGCTCTGGGCGTGGTCCCTGGGCTTCTGGGGCCCGCTGTCGGACCCTGGCCACTCTCCTCCTGCTCTTCCTGCTCCTCCTCTCCATCCCTTCCTCCTCCTCCTCCTCCTCCTCCTCGTCCTCTCCATCTCCTCCTTCTTCCTCCTCCTCCTCCTCCTCCTCCTCCTCCTCCTCCTCCTCCTCCTCCTCCTCCTCTCCTCCTCCTCTCCTCCTCCTCCTCCTCCTCCTCCCCCCCTCCCCCTCCCCCTCCCTCCCCCTCCCCCCTCCTCCCCCTCCCCCTCCCCCCTCCCCCTCCCCCTCCTCCTCCTCCTCCTCCTCCTCCTCCTCCTCCTCCTCCTCCTCCTCCTCCTGCTGCTGATCGCTCGTGCCAATGCTGTGGCCGACGAGCGGGCCGGGCAGGGCGCCGGGGAGGGCGCCAACGTCTTCCTCGAGTTCGTCCAGGGCGCATGCCGGGAGGAAGCCGAGAAGGTGGACTTCTTCTTGAATTTCGTTGCCGAGCTCACCGAGAGGGTCTACGAGTCGGACGGGGGTTGGCCAGACGTCGGGAAGGTGGCCGGGCCCGCCCTACCTCGACCTCCGCGGCTGCAGCTGGTTCCTGAGGCATCCGAGGCGCACGTCCCAGCTCGCCGACGCGGCGGAGGTTGGGAGTGCCAGAGGTGCGGTAAGAGATCCATGACAGCGCAGGCGCTGCGGGACGAGCGATGCGTAGGTCACGCGGCGGCGCGGCTCCATGTGCAGCTGGCCGGCGCGCGGGTCACCAGCAATGGCCACCACCTGTGGCGGACGGCGGGGGTGGTCTGGTGCTGCAGGTGTGGGCGTAACGTCGAGCGCCGCCTGGTGAAGCTGCGGGAACAGTGCCCTGGCCGCCCGACGCAGCCATGGAAGCTCGCCAACCTGAAGGCAGGGCGCGCCCCCAAGGCCCGCGCGACCGACCCGCCCCTTGGCCGGCCCGTCCCCCTGACGGAGGCCGAGTGGGTCGCGTGGTGCTCGCGGGACCTCTTCGCCGGCCGCGGCGGCAGGACGCAGCAGCTGAGTGAGGGCCCTCGCGCGTGAGGCGCGTGGCAGGCTTGTGCACGACGGCCGAGGGGTGGCCAGCGGCACCCTGTTTTAGAGTCTAGCGCTGTCGCACGGCGACGGCTAGGCGTTAAGCTTTGCCACCGCTCCTCCTCCTCCTCCTCCTCCTCCTCCTCCTCCCCCTCCTCCTTCTGGGGAAGGGGTCGGGGTCTCTGGGGCCGCGCACGTCGGGCGTCTGGGCTCCCCTCGGTCGTACGGCGGGTACGAACCCGGGCCATGCTCGGCCTCCAGGGGCCCTCGCGGGGCCCCGGGGCCGTCCACAAGACGACTCAGGGCCAGAGGGGCAGGAGACCGCATAAACACTTTCATTGGTCTGCGGGGCGAGAGCGGGCGGGGCCTCAGGCGGCCGGAGGGCGGGCCGGGGTGCAGGCGGCACCGCATAAACACAAGCTTTCGGAGCTCCGTGCGGATTGCTTGGATCGGCGCTGGGCCCTCCCTCCGGGGCGCGCGGAGCGCTGCACGGGCCGCGCCGGAGGCGCCGCCGAGTGGGCCCCGGCGCGGATCCGAGAGAATCGCGCGGAACTCCGAGGAATTATGCTCATGCCGTTCTCGTGTCCAGAGATGGGTAGCCGGCCCTGGAGAAGGGACCCAGACCTCTGGGGGTCCTCGTCGTAAGAAGGCCACGGCGTCGGAGTTCTGGGCAGCAGCCCCAGAGGGAGCGCGGACCGCGCGCGCCAGACGCAGCAGCTCGGCTGGGCTGAAAGGCTAGGGCCTGCTCCGCCCGCTTTCGACTTTGGCTGGTGGCAGGCTCGGCGTTCCCTGGCTGGCGGTATTCCCCCCCACCACTTAGACCTCCACGCTCGGAACGAAGCAAATGACCAGGCCTGGAGGTTGCGCATACCGCGCGTCGCCGGGGCAGCCGCCGCGACACGCCCAGCAGAAGCTCTCGACCGCATGCTGGCATCCCTCACGGGCCCCGCCTTCGTGCGTAGATGGGCTCGCCAAGTGCAGCGGCATTGGTGCCAAGAGATCCGCGATGTATGGTTTTGTTCCATGCACGGCCCCTGGAAATCCCGATCCTTTGCCCTGGGCCGCTTTCTCATCCCAGGTCGTTTTATATGACGGTCGCAGGGCCCGGTAAGGGCTCTCGGAGGCCGAAAATAGCAACAACAAAAAGCTCTGGGGTGGGTGGAGGGGGCAATACACAAGCAGCAGCAGCTCCAGCAGTATAGCAGCAGTTGCAGGCGCCCGAGAGAGCGCCAGGCGTAGGCTTCGCGGCCGACACCGGCGTGGTCTCCGCGAGCTGGTGCTCTACGCTGCGCCTCGGGGGCGGCGTGGTTGGCACCTGGCGGCTCGAGGGCAAAATGCGCATACCCAGAGATCCGACGATATGTTTTTTTCCAAATCCGGGCGTTTTTCCTGGATTTCGGCCCCTGGGGCCCGTCATCGGGCCCGGGGCCAAAAAATACCACCAGGGAAGGGGTCGGGAACCCTTGGGCCGCGGATTGAAAAACACATCTCGGAGGACTGCTGAGTACAGACACTCCGGGTGGTTTGGGACAGAAGCCATCACATCCGTTCAATATATATATATATATATATATATAATATAATATATATTTGTTTATAAATATATGCATGTATGTAAATATCTATATATGTAAATCTCGGAGTTTGGGGAGGGGAACGGAAGTGGCCCCAACCGGGAAATCGGTTTCGGTCTCGGTTCGTGTGATGCGTGCGGGCGAGGCGAAGCTGCGCGAGTTCCTGAACTTGTAGAGGCCGCATGGAGCCAAAAAGGTCGCCCGCACCCCCCGCCCCCGACCGGCCGGGCGCGGCCCACGATGGTTGTCCCGCGGGTTGTCCCGATGGTTGTGCTGATAGTTGTCCCGATGGTTGTCCTGATGGTTGTCCGATGGTTGCCCCGATGGTTGTCCCGATGATTGTCTCGATGGTTGTCCCGATGGATAATCCGATGGTTGTCCCGATGGTTGTCCCGATGGTTGTCCCAGTGGTTGTCCAGATGGTTGCCCCGATGGTTGTCCCGATGGTTGTCCCGACGGTTGTCCAGCTGGTTGTCCAGCTGGTTGTCCCAATGGTTGTCCCGATGGTTGTCCCGATGGTTGTCCCGATGGTTATCCTGATGGTTGTCCCGATGGTTGTCCCGATGGTTGTCCCGATGGTGATGTCCTGATGGTTGTCCCGATGGTTGTCCCGATGGTTGTCCCGCGGGTTGTCCCGATGGTTGTCCCGATTGTGGTCCCGGTGGTGTTGTCCCGATGGTGGTCCCGGTGGTGTTGTCCCGATGGTGGTTCCGACGGTTGTCCCGATGATTGTCCCGCGGGTTGTCCCGATGGTTGTCCAACTGGTTGTCCCGATGGTTGTCCCGATGGTTGTCCCGATGCTTGTCCTGATGGTTGTCCCGATGGTTGCCCCGATGGTCGTCCCGATGGATAGATCGAGGTTTCTTATATAGAGATATATAGATTAGTATCATGTATAGATAATTCGATATACAGGTCGAATGATAGATAGAACAGTTGAAGAAACCAGCAAGAAACTCCGAACCATTGCACATCGATCGCCTCCCCATTCCCTCAACCTCCTTGTCACCCGTGGGGTGGTCCCATCGGTTTTGTACATAAAGATATTATCTATAGAGGGAGAGAGAGAGTGAGAGAGAGAGGGAGGGAGAGAGAGAGAGAGAGAGAGAGACAGAGAGAGCGAGGGACATGGAGAGAAAGATAGAGAGAGAGAGAGAGAGACATATAATCATGACACCATCCGCGTCCCGATTTCAATGCTCAGATTCGCGCGCAGGCCGCTTCTTGTGAGCATGGGCGTTTTTTTGTCGGAATGGTTTGCGTGACCCTGGGTCGACCGCCGCGAAGTTTGAAATTGGGGGGTCCATGGTTTCGTCCTGGTTCAATGTATCTGGGAGGTGGAGGCGTTGTTTGCTCATAAGCCTCGGCCAATCTTCTACTTCACACGAAAGAGAGCACGGCCACCCCCTCTACAGAGACGGTGAAGCTCTGATGCCGGTGGACGAAGAGAGTCCGTTGGACACGATCGATTGCAGCACATCGTGCCGCATTTGCTTCACCAAGTTGCATGGTCTGGCAGAGACGCTAGCCGCGGAACCTGACACGCAATGGCGCAAGTGTGAAACCGTGATCAAACCTGCGCATGCGTGCACATGTCTATTTCCCGTCAATTACATAACTGCGATACGGAAACACAGCAAGGACATACGATGCTACATCTTGATTCAATAAACCGCACGGGCACGTTCGTCGCTGAGCTTTGAGCTTCCTGATGTGCCCTAGGCTTTTGTGAGTCCCTAAGGGCCCTCGGGGGATAAATCACACCATGCCATCGTTTTAGATTGATACGCCTGCTGTACCTCAGGCCCCGCCCCCGCTGGGCGCACCAATGGGAACGGGCACCTAGACGTGTGACGGCGTGTGTTTTTCAAGGCGCGGCCACAAGAGGTCCCGATCCCCTTCCCCCGGGGCAGTTCTTCGTCGGGGTCCACTTTTGGAGGCGAGGCCATTGTGGAGCTTGCGTTCTGCCACAGGGAGACTTGGGCGCTTTGTCGCCTCATACTCCTTCTCCTCATCTTCTTCTTCCTCCTCCTCATTCTCATCATCTGCCATTGTCTGATGTAGAGGCGACGGAACGCAACGCCTTCAAACATGTCTTGAACCCGAGCTTGAGCTGGTGTCGGAAAGTACGCCGTGACACTCTTGCAAGTAAGGATGACGACGGTTGCATGCGGTGAAGTCGACGCGGGTTCCTGGGCCCGCCCGCGGATGATGTCGTATCGTGCGCAATCGGCCCTTGGGGAACGACGAAATTCTGCAGATCTGGCGGCACGAAAGTAGCCGTCGCCGTTTGGCCACAATGCGGTTGTAGAGGCTTCCCAAGTCAGGTCCGAGCAGGTGAGGTCGGAGGATTGAACCACGTCGCCGATGCATCGGCGATGCATCGGCGATGCATCGGCGATGCATCGGCGACGCCGGCGGTGCATCGGCGACGTCGGTCTCGCAATGAGAGGGTACTAACACAGTTAACGTCAACACCTTGCGAGCTCAAAGGGCATCCGTTGGGGTGAGGAGAGAGGCATAAGAGGGCACGCGCACGCGCCCAGGTCGCGAACCCGCCCCGCGAGTGGCAAAAGGCAAGCGCCACGGGGCAGAGGATTCGCGATAGAGAATACGGGTAACCCCCCTTCTCGAGCCTTTGAGCAACACCTCACCTCAAACCGTATGTAGTTGCCCAACCGGCAAGGCTGAGTAAGGAAAAGGCAGGTCACATCAGGTCGACGTTGTGGAAAGGTCGGGGTTCTGGGCACGCGAGGCCCCCCCATCCACACACATACACATACACACAAACACCATTCTCCCCAGCCATCCTGTTGTGTTGAGTCCTAGTTTTGGAGAGACAGCGCCCCGCGCCTCACTCACCCCATCCTCCTCCTCCTCCTCCTCCTCCTCTTCCTCCTCCTCCCATCCTCCCGTCCTTACCTTTGCACTCCGCATGTGAAACATGTCGGTGCACGGTGCGCCCCTCACACGTTTCGTGATGGCGACGTTCGCATGCGTCCCGGCCGCCCATGTCGGCACACCCCTCACAGGTTTCGCGGCCCCATAGGGAGCTTTCCTGAAGGCCCCAGTGGCACAGGGTTCGCATGTCGCCACCGCACCCATTTCGGCACACCCCTCACACATTCTTTGGACCCAGAATGCCATAGGGAGCTCCACCGAAGGCCCCAGCGGCTGCGTTCGCATGGCACCACCGCGCCCATGTTGGCACACGCCTCAGAGACGTTTCGCAGCCCCATAGGGAGCTCCACCGAAGGCCCCAGTGGCTGCGTTCGCATGGCGCCACCGCGCCCATGACGGCACACCCCTCGGCACACCCCATACACGTTTCGTGGCCCAATTGGGACCTCCACCGAGAGCGGTACCCACAACGCGGTATTCAAAACGACCTATGGTTGGTCCTTCGCCAAGACATTTGTTTTCTCTTGCGAGGCGACGGCGCCGTACCGACTGATAGCAGCGGGCACTGAACTACCAAGATGGTTGCCACCAAGCATTGCAGGTGTGAGCGAAAACGGGCACCGCCGGCGAGCGTGCAAGGACCTTGGAGCACAAACGCGCGCCGCTACTGTTTCCCACCCGTCCTGTGGTGTTGAGTCCCCCATATGAAAGGACAAAGCCCCGCGCCACTCCTTACCTCCCTCTTCCCCTCCTCCCCCCTCCTCCCATCCTTGCCTCTGCCCTCCTTTGGTCGATTTCGGCACGCCACTCATAAATTTCGTGGCCCAATTTGGAGCTCCGCCGGAAGCCCCAGTGGCGAAGTTCGCATGTGCCCCCGCCGCACATTTTGGCACACCCCTCCCACGTGTCGTGGCCCCACAGGGAGCTCCACCGAAGGCCACATTGGCGACGTCCACATGCGTCCCCGCCGCCCATTTCGGGACACCCCTCACACGTTTCGTGGCTCTATTTGGAGCTCCACAGAATGCCCCCGTGGCGACGTTCGCATGCGTCCCGGCCGCACATGTCGGCACACCCCTCCCACGTTTCGTGGCCTGGTAGGGAGCTCCACCGAAGGCTTTACGGCTGCGTTCGCATGCGCCCCCGCCGTACGTGTCGGCACACCTCTCACACGTTTCGTGGCCGCATGGGGAGCTCCAGAAGGCCCCTGGCGACGTTCGCATGCGTCCCCGCCGCCCATTTCGGGACACCCCTCACACGCTTCGTGGCCCCAAAGGGAGCTCCACCGACGACGTTCGCCTGCGCTCCCGCCGCACATGTCGGTACACCCCTGACACGTTTCGTGGCCCCACATGGAGCTCCACCGAATGCCCCAGTGGCGCATCCCTCACACGTTTCGTGGCCCCATGGGGAGCTCCACGTTAAGCCCCAATTGCGACGCTCGCATGAATCCCCGCCGCCCATGTCGGCACATCCCTCATACGTTACGTTGCCCCATAGGAGAGCTCAATCGAAAGCAGCAAGGGCGACGTTCTCCCAGTTGCCTCGTGGCCTGGTAGGGAGCTCCATCAAATACCCCAGTGGCCAGGTTCGCATGGCGTCACCGCTGCACATTTCAACACACCCCTCACACGTTTCGTGGGGAGCTCCACCGAAGGCTCCAGTGGCGACGTTCGCATGCGTCCCCGCCACGCATCTCGCCACACCCCTCACACGGCTCGTGATCCCACAGGGAGCTCAACCGAAGGCCCCAGTGGAGACGTCCGCATGCGTCCCCGCGGCTCGTGGCCTGGTAGGGAGCTCCACCGAATGCCCCCGTGGCGACGTTCGCAGGCGCCTTCCGCCGCACATGTCGGCACATCACTCCAACGTTTCGTGGCCCATAAGGAGCTCAATCGAAAGCCGCAAGGGCGACGGTCGCATACGCCCCCGCCGCATATGTCGGCGCATCCCTCACAGTTCAGCTGCGTGGCACTCGCTTCTCGGGAGTCATCTCGATTGCCGATTGGTATGGCACATTCTGCGAAATCGCTGGAGTAGACGCCGAGGATACCCAGGCCGCCGATGCAAATCCATGTTTGGAGAAACATCGTGGCCCCATCGGGAGCTCCACCGAAGGCTCCAATGGCGACGTTCGTATGCGTCCCCGCCGCACATTTCGGCACACCCCTCACACGCTTCGTGGCCCCATCGGGAGCTCCACCGAAGGCCGCAGTGGCGACGTTCGCATGCGCCCCCGCCACACATGTCGGTACACTCCTCACACGTTTCGCGGCTCCATCGGTAGCTTTCCTGAAGGCCCCAATGGCGACGTTCGCATGCGCCTTCCGCCGCCCATTCCGACACACAACACACACACACCACACACCACACACACACACACACACACCACACACCACAAACCACACACCCCACACCACACACCACACGCCACACAACGCACAACACACAGGACACAACACACAACACATAACACACACCACACAACACACAACCCACACCACACACCACACAACACACAACCCACAACACACACCACACAACACACAGCACACAACACCCACCACACATCACTCAACACACAACCCGCAACACACAACACCCAACATACACACATCACCCAACACACAACACACAACACACACAAACTCAAACACACTCACACACACACCAACGTCCCGTGGCCTGGGAGGGAGCTCCAACGAAGGCTCCAATGGCGATGTTCGCATGCGTCCCCGCCGCACATTGCGGCACACCCCTCACACGTTGCCAGTAGGGAGCTCTACCTACGACGTTCGCATGCGTCTCCGCCGCCGTTTCGTGACCACCGAAGGCTACAGCGGCGACGCTCGCATGTGGCCCCTCCCCCCCACCGCACGTCTCGTGTCCCAGACAGTAGGCTCCACCGAAAGCCTCAGCGGCGACGTCCGCATGCGTCCCCGCCGCCCATTTCGGGACACTCCTCACACATTTCGTGGCCCCAGCGGGAGTTCCACCGAAAGCTCATGTGTCAGGATTCGCATGCGTCCCCGCCGAACATGTCAGCACGCCGCTCACACGTTTCGTGGCCCTGCAGGGAGCCAACTGCCTTGCTTCACTTACACCTGCATGCGGATGGGTCTTTCGCCAGGGTCATTTTCCCTGCGACCGCGTGCTCCGTAACACAATGATAAGCAGTCGGGCAAGGCAGATGCAGGCGGACCCACGCACGCACGACCCCCACCCCCACCACCCCACCCCACCCGCGCGACCTCCGACAAGCCCCACCACCCCCCAGCCCATGCGACCCCCCCCCACGCGACCCCCCAGATCTCCGACGTCGTGCTTTTTGTCGCAACGTGGTCCCCTGGACCTCGGGACCCTTCCCCGGGGCAGGCTTTTCATCCCGAACGAGTTTTGCCGGTGCCGGGGCGCGGCGAGGGCCCCTTGCAGGGGCATTTGTTTGTTTGTCTTCTTCTCTGGCTACAACACAAGGGACAGTCATAGGCAGCCGCACCCATCTCGATCGCAGGACCAGAAGCCGGGCCCGGAACCGTGCATGAACACGTTGGCCCCGGCTGCCTCGCGGCCTACCGAGACTCCCACGGGCCACAGGATCCCGGCGGCACCTCGGCACTTCGGCCTCCATCCGTTTTGGGACACCCGCGAGCGACCCGGGCGGAAGATGTTCCGACACCCGCCGTCGTGATCTCCCGCCGCGGGACGCGGCGGGGGCCTCCGCGCGCCGTCCGCGGCGCGTGGCGCCGCCCCGCCCGCAGCTGCGCGCAAGAGCGACCCCATGCAAGGGTGACCCTTGGGGCGCGGC
Source organism: Prorocentrum cordatum (assembly GCA_963575745.1). Classification (NCBI taxonomy): domain Eukaryota; class Dinophyceae; order Prorocentrales; family Prorocentraceae; genus Prorocentrum; species Prorocentrum cordatum. Next base: position 437,166 of record CAUYUJ010009014.1, on the reverse strand, counting down.
TTCGGCGGGCGTGGGCGACGGGGAGGCCGGATCCAAGCGCGCAGGCCAGTGCTGCGGGAGGGGGGACCCCAGTGGGCCGGGACCAGCGGTCACTCTGGCGCGAGAGGTCTCTATATCTCGCCCAGGGATGCGACGCACTGTTCCCGCCCATCCTGCCTGTGCTGGGTCCTCTTTTTTCTTTCTGAAGAGACAGCGCCCCGCGTCTCGCCTCCTCTCTTCGCCCCCTCCTCCCATCCTTGCCTTCTGCCCTCCGCATGCCGCTGTTTCGGCGCACCCCTCTCACGTTTTGCGTTTCCATCGGGCGCTCCGCCGAAGGCTCCAGTAGCAGGGTTCGCATGGCGCCACCGCGCCAATTTCGGCACACCCCCCAGGATGGTTCGCATGGCGCCACCACGCCAATTTCGGCACACCCCACACATGTTGCGTGGCCTAGTAAGGGAGCTCCACGCATGGCGCAGCCGCGCCCATTTCGGCACACCCTTCACGGTTCGTGGCCCCATGGGGAGCTCCACCCAAAAAGCCCCAGCTGCGACGTTCGCATGCGTCCCCGCCGCCCATGTCGGCACACCCCTCACACGTTACGTTGCCCCGTAGGGGGCTTCACCTGAGGCTCCAGTAGCAACGTTCGCAAGCGTACCCGTTGCACACTTCGCTACACCCCTCATACGTTACGTTGCCCCAGGGGAAGCTCCACCGATGGCCCCAATGGCAGGGTTCGCATGGCGCCACCGCGCAGATTTCGGCACACCCCTCACACGATCCGTGACCTTACCGGGAGTTCCACCGAAGTCCCCAGTGGCAGGGTTCGTCTAGCGCCACCGCGCCCATTTCGGCACCCCCCTTGCACACGTTTCGTGGCCACATAGGGAGCTCCACCGAAGGCCCCAGTGGCAGGGTTCGCGTGGCGCCATAGGGAGCCCCACCAAAAGCCCCAGTGGCACGGCTTGCGTGGCGCCACCGCGCGCATTTTCGCACCCCCCTCACACGCTTCGTAGCCCCACAAGGAGCTCCACCGAGGGCCCCAAAGGCAAGGTTCTCATGGCGCCACCGCGCCCGTGTCGGTACACCCCTCACACGTTTCATGGCACCATAGGGAGCTCCACCGAATGCCCTAGTGGCAGGGTTCGCATGGCGCCATCGCACACACGCTTCGTGGCCCCATAGACTGACCCACTGCATGCTTCAGTGGCAGGGTTCGCATGGCGCCACCGCGCAGATTTCGGCACGCCCCTCACATGTTCCGTGGCACCACAGGGATATCCACCGAGGGCACCAGTGGCAGGGTTCGCATGGCGCAGCCGCGCCCATTTCGGAACACCCCTCACACGTTTCGTGACCCCATGCTGAGTTACCCTCTTTCGTCCCACCGTCTTGCGGCACTCGCACCCGCAGATAGTTAGTCCTTCGCCAGGACGTTGTCTTTCAACACTTTTTTGTTGGCGGCTCCCAGGCGAAGGTCAGGAAGCGGGGCATCGAACGGGGCGCGAAACGAAGATACTTAGCCGAAGAGGCGCATGCACATGCAAGGGACAAGATATGACCCAAATTTTCGCTGTTTTTCAGTACGCGGTCTCCCAGAAAGCCCGACCTTTTCCACTGGGCCGGTGTTCCACCCCGCGTGGACCTTTGATGGGGCCCAGGCCCCGCCGAGAGAGTCCTCGCGGGCCAAGCACGGCGAGGCCCCCGGAGTCCTTGTCTCCCCAAGCCAGCCAGCGGTGGTGCGGGGTCCTCGTTCTGGAAAGACGGCGCTCCGCGTCGCTTCTCCCGCTGCCCCTTCCCTCCTCCTCTCATCGTCACCAGCATCACCATGACCATCACCATCACCATCGTCACCATCATCATCATCATCATCATCATCATCATCATCATCATCATCATCATCATCATCATCATCATCATCATCATCATCATCGTCATCATCGTCATCATCATCATCATCGTCATTAGCATCAGCATCATCATCATGATCGTCCTCATCAGCAGCACCATCATCATCGTCGTCATCATCACCCTCATCCTCCTCATCATCATCGTCATCAGCATCCTCATCCTCATCCTCATCCTCATCCTCATCCTCATCCTCATCCTCATCCTCATCCTCATCCTCATCATCCTTGTCAGCATCGTCGTCGCTGTCGTCGTCATCAACACACTTATCGTCATGCTCATCGTCCTCAACACCATCATCATCAAAATCAGCAGCATCAGCATCAGCAAGATCATCAACACCGTCATCACCATCATCATCATCATCATCACCATCATCGTCGTCGTTGTCATTATCAGCACCGTCATCGTCATAATCATCATCCTCATCATCATCAACATCAGCATCAACATTCGCATCACCATCACCATCACCATCACCACCAACAGCAGCATCATCATCATCATCATCATCCTCACCATCATCACCGTCGCCATCACCACCACCGTCATCATCAGCACCAACACCAGCATCAACACCATCACCATCATCATCATCATCATCATCATCACCATCGTCATTAGCATCAACATCAGCATCATAATTGCCATCACCATCAACATCATCATATCATCATCATAAACATCATCATCACCATCGTCAACACAGTCACCACCATCATCAACCTTATCATCACCACCAGCATCATCAACATCATCAACATCATCATCATCATCATCATCATCATCATCATCATCATCATCATCATCATCATCACCGCCATTATCATCAACATCATCATCAACACTAGCATCATTGCCGTCATCATCACCATCATCGTCACCATCACCATCATCGCCATGAGCCTCGGCACTCCCCTCACACGTTTCGTGGCCCCATATGGGGCTCCATCTAAGGCCTCCGTGGCGCAGTTCGCATGTGGGCGTCATTGCCGTTTCGGCACACCTCTCACACGTGTCGTGGCCCCACGAACGGGGCTCCACCTAGGGCTCTCGTGGCGCATTTCGTATGTGGGCGACACGCCCGTTTCGGTACACCCCTCACACGTTTCGTGGCCCCACAGGGGCTCGATCAAAGGTCCCCGTGGCGCAGATCGCATGTGGGCATCACGCCCGTTTCGGCACGCCCCTCACACATTTGTGGCCCCACTGGGGGCTCCACCTAAGGCTCTCGTGGCGCATTTCGCATGTGGGCGTCACGCCCGTTTCGGCACACCCCTCACACGCTTCGTGGCCTCACAAAGAGCTCCACCGAGCGTCTCCGTAGCGCAGCTTGCACTTGGGCGTCACGCCCGTTTCGGCACACCCCTCACACGTGTCGTGGCCCCAAAGGGAGCTCCACATGAGGCTCTCGTGGCGTAGTTCGCAGGTGGGCGTCGCGCCCGTTTCGGCACGCCCCTCACACGCTTCGTGGCCCCACAGGGAGCTCCACCGAGTGCCCCCGTGGCGCAGTTTGTAGGTGGGCGTCGCTCCCGTTTCAGCACGAGCTCACACGTTTCATGGCCCCATATGGGGGCTCCACCGAGTGTCTCCGTGGCACAGTTCGCATGCGGCTCCCCACTAATTTCGGCACACCCCTCACACGCTTCGTGGCCCCACGGGGCGCTCCACCGAGTGCCTCCGTGGCGCAGTTCGCGTGCGGCTCCCCACCCAGGTCGGCACAGCCTCCACACGCTTCGTGGCCCCCTAGGGAGCTCCACCGAAGGCGATGGCCACAACGCGGGACTCACAGCCGCATCTGGTTGGGCCCTTCCTCAGGCTACTTTTCAACACGCTGGAGGTCTGTGTGCGCGCAACCGATCCCTGCGCGACGCAGCGGCCGCTTGCCCCCGGGGCGCCCGCTCGGCGGGAGAGGCGGTCGCGGCGCCCGCTCCGGCCTCCGAGGCGGCCCAGCGCGGGCTGCGACCGGGGGCCGCGCCTGCCGATCAGAGGGAGGCGGGGTGGGGGAGGGGGGGAGCGGGGAGGGGACGACGTGACCATGGTGCTTGTCCACGATCTCGCCTGCCGCGGCAAGCAAGAGGGCAGGCGATTCGTTCCCTCGGAGAACCGCCTCCACATGGCGGCGAAGCCGCGGCCCTTTTGGCTCAAGCCTGGGGCTCTAGCCGAGCAGATCGCAAGGCAGGTGGTGAGCACGCAGCCGCTCGCCGGCCTCGAAGGCAGAGAACCACGCTTCGACCCTTCTCGCTCCTCTGTTCGAATGGGGGCCTCAACCGTGGGCGGATCGCCACGAGCGGGACGGCGCCTCGACCCCCTGGTGCGCGGCAACAGGAGAGCGCTACAGGAGGATTTCTCCAGCGCGCTCCGAGGACGGCGGCGGACGGAGCCCCAGGACGGCCAGAGGGAGACGACGGGCGGAGCGGGGAGGAGAGCAGAACCCTGGCCCCAGGCAGAAGTAACAAAGCACCGGCGAGAACAGGCAGGGCACGCTTGGAGGGGCACAGAGGGGCCAAGCGAAGAGTGCCCTCGGTGCCCAAGAAGCTGCACTAACACAGAGGAGGCAGGGACCAAGGGGAAGGAACAGCACCTTCTGCAGGGCCCCAGCAGAGGAGGTCAGGACCTCAGACCACAATAAAACATAACAGTGAAGTGTTGAGGCTATCGGCCCATCCCTACTCGTGCAGCCATGCGAATGGACGCTGCTCGAAAATAGCTCATCGGCTGTCGCCGGGCACAGCCATTGGACTTGTGATACATGTGAAATTCCATCGCGGTCGCTTCAAGGCATTCGTGCCTCGACAATTCAGAACCCTCAACCCCGTATCCAACCGCAGGCCCCAACCCAACCATATCATCGGCTGTGACGAACAGTCGCGCCGCCTCCACATCGCATGTATAGCCATGTGGTGACGCATACGAGGGCAGCGGAGATAGCGGGAGATCTCGTCAGGTGCCTGGGGGAGGGGGGAGGGGGGAGGGGGAGGATGAGGAGGAGGGGGAGGATAATGAGGAGGCGTTGGAGTTGGAGTTGGAATCTCTGGATGAAGTCCGACCAACGCTTATACTGGCCCCGGAGGAGGTGGAAAAGGGAGGAGGAGATGGGGTGAGGTGAAGGAGGATGCGGAGGAGGGGGAGGACGGAGGAGGATGGGGGAGGACGGAGGAGTGGGGGGAGGAGGAGGGAAAGGAGGAGGAGGGGGAGGAGAGTTGTGAGGAAAATCCTGGAGGCCTCGCGCGGCAACTCGAGACCCAATTCACGTCGGACCCGCGTTGTATTCACGGCGGCTTCACGTCGATTGCGTAGGATGTACGTCGGTTCTACGTTGGATTGACGTCGGACACACGTCGGAACATCGTAGGTGGCAAACGAGAGGACCAGATACTACAACAATTGCGCGCTGCGCGAGGTCTCCAGGATGTTCCTCATAAGGAAAGGTACCCAGATCTCCGACAGCAGGACCTGTTTTCCCCAACCATCCTGTGGTGTTGGGCTCCCGTTTTGAAGAGACAGCGCCCTCGTTACCTCCTCCTTCCTTCCTCTTCCCCCATCCCCCCTCTTCCCATCCCTGCCTTTGTCCTGAGGAGGAGGAGGAGGAGGGAGAGGAGGAGGAGGAGGAGGGCGAGGAGCGAACGACACGCTGGGGGGGGCGCGTGTCCGTGTTCAGCGGCGCTGCGGCCCCGCGCCGCCCACGAGGCACCGAGGGGGCCTCAGAGCGCGGCGGGCGGCGGCAACAACCTCCCGTTGCGGCTGTCGTGCGTGCCGTTCATGTGGTGCATCCGCATGATGTTGTAGCTTCGGTAGGCCACGGCCACGCGAGTGATGGTGTGCTTGGGGTGGTCGTCGATGATGTCGCCCTGGTGGAGGCCGAGGCGCGTGAGTGCGTCGCTAGCGGGCTGTCCACGGGGTAGTGCCAAGAGCGCCCACAGCCGAGGGCACGAGATGTAGTGGCTGATGTCGTCCGCGTTCTTAGCCTGCACGTCCTTGTCGCAGCCAAGCAAGCAGGACTTCTTGTGAGGATTGACGTGCATGCGGTGCGAGGTCGTCCATGCGCCTGACAATGTCTTAACCGCGGGCCAGAAGAGCGAGGCAGCGGTGTTCGCCAGGTGGGACCGTAGATTACGCCAGGCGTGTTCAACATTATCAGGGAGAGCAGCGCGGCCAAGAAGACCATCACGATCGGAGGTGTCGGAGCCCATCAAGATGTCACTTGTGGCGTGGTTGGGAGGCAAGGTGATGTTCGCAGTTGTAGATGCGGTGTCGTTGTCACCCGGCGGAGAGTTCGGGTTAGTGGCTCGCTCGTGGTCAATCCAGCGCCGACGGGCACGGTGTTCGGCGGCTTCGTCGGCAAATGCACGTGGTGGTCGGCATGCGCTCGTTGTTGTAGATCTCCAGGCGGTGGTTACGAGGACGGCCAGTTCGTTGCCGCGCCCCGTAGCAGATCTCCGTCGCCATGTCACGGCGGGCACTGGCAGATCCATGCTGGTCGTCGGGGCTGAAGTGCGCGTTGAATTGGGGGCGGTGTAGAACTGCAGTGACGTAGGGGACGCACCAGTCCATCCAGTCTTTGAAGTTGTCCATGTCGCGGTCGAAGAACGCACTGGGGACCCATCTCGCTGCCCATGCCTCAGCTCGTTCGTTCAGATACTTCATGGAGTCGTGGTTGGCATTCCCAGCCGGTTGCTCGGATGTAGAAGGCGCCATCGGAGAGCCACAACCGATAGGAAGTAGTGGGCACCAGGCCCGCAGACGATAATGAATGGTTCTGTGGAAGGAGTCGCGGTACAGCTGACGTTGTAGTTCACGTAGAAAGGCCTGTTGTGGGGAAGTTCGTGATGAGGCGCTCAGGTTAGTAGCACTCGAAGAGGTGTGCCCAGCTTGTCTGTGATGAAGTCCGCCAGTCCTGTCACGACTGGGTGTGTGATGGCCACCAGTCCTGTCACGACATGGCGCCTGATAATCACCAGTCCTGTCACGACTGGGCGAGCGTAGACCCTCCGCCTTGTCACGACGGGAGGCCTGGAGAGCATGTCGTCCTGCTGCTGCAGCTTGCGCATGGGCTCGTTGAAGCGCGCGGGCGGCAGCCACCGTAGAGCCAGTGGATCGCGTGAGAGTCTTGAAGACGGAGCCTTTGCCTGTCACGATCATCCTGTTGTGGTAAATGGCATCAAAGCGCTGCACAATGAAGGTGGCGTCGATCCAACGTGGGGCAGACCATTTGCCGGCCACGACGTCGCATAGTGGAAGGAGGTCTTCAGCATGGGCACGGAATTTGTGAAGTAGAGGCTGCCAACCAGGAATGTTCGTAGTGGAGGCACGCCACATAGTTGCAGCAAGAAGCGTTTCGATGCCCTGCGGGATCTTGGCAGACGCCCACAGCGCGAACGACAGAATGTCCATCTTCGTGAAGCTCGAAGGGGCAGCACGGATGAACTTGTGGAGGCCGTGGATCTCCTTGGATAGGAATGCTGGGGATGGCGGGAAGAGCTGGCCCACGTACGAGAGACAGGTGATGGCGGCGGAATTGTACATCTTTATGCATTGCTGGATGGGAGCGTTGGAGTCGCTCAGAATCTGGATGCGCTCCCACCACTTGTTGGCAGGTACTTGCCATTGACGATCAAGAGATGCACCTGGGCCAAGGTGCACGCCTAGGTATCGTGCAAGGCTGTTGATGCGGAAAGCTTGCCACGGCTCGTAGACCTGTGTCAGAGTAGCACGCATGTTCGCAGTGATCTCGGGCGTCGGCAGGGACCAGGTGGGCGCGAGGACGCACTTCTTCGGCTGGAGACGGAGACCAGCGTGGTGGTGAGCAGCTTGCAGGTGTGGGAGGAGAGCGCCAAGGTCTCTAAGTGCAGCAAGAACGATACCCAAGTCGTCGGCGCAGGCGCTGAGAGGGCCTCTGCCTAGAGTGGTGAGTTCCATCTTGAGGCCCTTGATGATGGGGTCGAAGACGAGCGAGCAGAGCGTGCCGCTCAAGGGACATCCTTGAGCAACCCCCGATTCTGCGAGAAGCAGCGGACGGCGGGTTCCGCCAAGCTCGAGAAAGGCGAGTGGCATGTTGTAGCAACTTTGCAAGATATTGAAGAAAACTCCATGGATGCCCCAACGACGTAGAGTGGCCCACAACCAAGCGCGCGTAAGACTCGGAAGCGCTGCAGCAATGTCCATGCTGGCGAAGCAGGGCATCAGGGTGGAGGCGTCGCTGTTGATACTGGTGATGCGGGAAACTGTGTCAACCTTGACGATGTTGGATAGAAACTGACGGCCATTAACAAATCCTCGCTGTTCATCTTCGGCGCCCGGCGCAATGGAGCTGAGGATGCGGTTCGTGGCGGAGGCGATGATCTTGATGTCACTGTTCTTCATGGCGAGGGGGCGGAGACAGTCAGGGCTGCGGGAGCACTCATAGTTGCCCAGGGGCTCGTCACCCTTGGGAAGCATGGCCATGAGTGCGTGGTTCAGGTCGTAGGGGATCGGGCCGCCGTGGAGTAGGTCGTGGGGGATAGCGATGCTGCCGTCGGATCGTACCCGAGCGCGGTATGGAAGTCCGTCAGGTCCAGGGGCTGAGTCACTGGCGAGCGTGGCGGCAGCGTGTAGTTCGTCAATCCCAGGAAGAGGCAGGTGTCGTGGAGGCGCTGGTGGGAAAACCATGTCCAGGTACTGCATCATCGCTGGGGTGTCAACTGGCTTGGCCGCGAAAGCCTTCGACCAAAGAGACTGAATAGCGCTGTGCATGCTCGTGGGATCGCTGGCGAGAGTCGGGCCTCTGCTGTCGGTGATGCGGACGCCTGCGAGAATCAAGCGCTTCGAGAATGGCTTCCAGACCTCACTGCGCTGACCAATACGGCGGGCGCGACGTCGCCATTGTTCGCCAACGTCGGGCCGTTGTTCAGCGTATGCAGCTCGCGAGCGAGCGGCGGCGGCACGACGACGTTGTTCTGCGATCTGGCGTCGCATGGCGGAGTGCTCGGTCTCGAAGGCGGTGCGGTCGACAAGAGAGATCGTGTGGTGGTGGAAGTCGATGTGCTTTGCCCCTGCGGTGGTGTCGTTGCGAAGCCGCTGGGCAAGTGTGAGGTCCTGGTACCAGATGGCCCTGGCAATGCTGCGGAGCGGAAGTGCACGTGCCTCTGCTATGACATGTGCGTCTTCCCTCTGGTTGTCGATCGGCTTGAGTTCGGAGGCGGAGAGGGTGGTGATGGTGTCGCGAGACATGCGAGCTGCCAGCTTCATTAGGTGCTTCATTGTCCGCCAATTGGAGATGGGGTCGGCAGAGAGGTCGGCTATCTCAGTAAGGCGCTGGGAGTAGAGCTTGTAGTGCTTGGACTCGAAGAGGAAGGCAGGTATGCCGCGCTCGCTGACTGGGCGTGGTTGTCGAGGTCGAAGTCTTAGATGTAGGATTTTGTGATCGCTGATGGGCTCTCCCTCTCGACCAAGCGGTCTGCCATCGGCGACAAGTAGGGGCTCGATGTGCGGGGTGTTGGGCGCGTTGATCGAGACGACGCACCTGTCGATGGCCGCCTCCGTCAGGTTGGCAGCGCATCGATGGGTGGTGGCCTTTGTTGTGATCTCCATCATCTGCGAGAAGATGTTCTTCCAGTAGACGGGCTGGTAGTGGTACCGCTCGGCAGTGGAGTCAGCGGTGGGGTGGGGCAGGTTCCTCGGCGGCGTATGTGCGATATTGAAGTCACCGACCATGAAATAGTCGTGGTTGTCGGGGTGGAGGGCCGAACGTTGAGCAGCTGCCTGCCACGCAGCTCTGAAGCTCTGTCGGTCAGAGTCGCTGAGGTCGTAGTTGTGGATGTTGAAAATGGTCGTCTCGTGCTGCCGTGCTCCATCTTGAACCCGTAGCTCACCAATGCGGCCAGGGACGATCGCACGGAATGTACGTTGGGGCCGTTGATCAGGTGGAAGTTCGAGTTCGGCTCGATCAAACGGAACCAGGGATGCGATGCCGCCAGCGGTCTCAAAGGAATGGCCATCTGTCATGAGAGCCGAGTGGAAGGCAATGTACTTGTGGTCAGTGCTCGCGGCCAGGATGTCCATGTCGGTGCTATTGCCGTGGGTCTCTTGGAGAGCGATGACCGCTCGTTGCCGCATGTAGGGGGGAAGGGGGGGGGGGGGACATTTGTCGCTTGAGAGCGCGCCGTGTTGCCGATCTGCCGTTGAGCGCCTGCGTGTTCCACGAGACCAGGTTGAAGCCGTCGGGGTGTGGTTTTGTGAGCCAAGGCGACCATCGCGTGTTAGAAAGCCACCGCGCTGTTTTTAGCGGGTTGGCGAAGGCAGCCGCCAGCGCGGCAGTCAGGGGCTCGCGCTCGGTGATGGGGGTGCCAGCGGGGGCAGCTGCGTCGGACCAGCGAACTCGGGTAGCTTCGTCGGGAGTGACACCAGCCGTGACCTGGACGATGGGGGCGCCATTGATGGAGGGGAAGCCGCCAGCGCGGTGGATCCGAGTCTCGAGCATGGGGAACTTGTCAGTGATGATCTTGTTGAGTTTCTTGAGCTGTACTTCCTGTCTGACCATGCGTGGTGATTTGTCCGCGGACACACAGGGGGCGGTGGGGCCAGATTCGGCGTCCACTTGGAAGCGACGCCGTTCTCGTCCTTGTCGAAGTGCGCGGTGTAGCGCCTGAGCACGCGGAAGAACAACCGTGTTGCCGCCAGTGAGCGTGAATGAGATCCTCCGTGCTGGGCCTTCCGAGTTGATGCGGAGCGCATTAATGTCCACGTCGGCAGCGTCGAACCAGGGGGCCAGAGCGGACTTGAGCGCGGCGACGGAGAACTCAGAGGCGGCACCGCACCAGAAAGTAGCTGCATTCGGTGGACGATCCCATGCACCGAGGGCGTCCAAGTCCAACGCTGGGTGGAGAGCTTCAGCATGTCGTAGCGCTTGTTGAAGTGCGACCACACTGGCTTGGAGGTCGCCTTGGAGTCGCTCAGCTCGATCAGCACGGCCCTTGAGCTCGGCAGTGTCCCGCTCGGTAGACTCCTGACGGGTGCTGAGCTGTTCGGTGACCTTCGTGACGTTTGCCAGGAACTCGGCTTGCGCGGCGGCAACGACTTGCTTGGAGGTGGCTTCGAAGGCTGCGGTAGCTTTGTCGACCTGGGCCTGGAGCAGATCAGTGAGCACCTTCCGCTGGTGTGCAGGAAAGTCGGTTGCTGCAAGCTTCTGAGCGCCAGTAGCCCATGGATCGACAACAGAGGCGTCCCTGCCCTTGCCCTTGTCGCAGTCGGCGGAGCCAGATGCGCCAGGGATTCCCATCGCAAGACGAGCGGGTCTGTAGACTGGGCAGCTCGCGTGTGATAGGAAAGCTGCGGCCACGCAGCAATGTATATGGAGAAGCACAACGCCGCGGGCACGGCGAGGGCGGAAAGCAGCGGTCCTTGCAGTCCCCGGACCAGGGGTCTCCGTGCTCTGCCACGGGGCACAAACATCTTGAGCCAAAACGGCTACGGAGGAGGAGGACGAGGAGGAGGAGGAGGAGGAGGAGGAGCCAGCGATTTCGGCATATCCCTCACACGTTTCGTGGCACCCATCGATTTCGAGGATGGGGGGCGGGCCGCCTTCAAACTGTGGCTCTCGCCTCAGCGCCGCGTGCACTCGTTTTTTTTTTTTTTTTTTTTTTTTTTTTTTTTTTTTTTTTTTTTTTTTTTTTTTTTTGTTTTCCCCCCCCAACAAAAAATATATTGTTATCATTGTTGTTATTATTATTATTATTATTATTATTATTATTATTATTATTATACTTGTTCTTATTAGTATTAGTATTAGTATTTTTATTAATTACTATTATTATATATATATATATATATATATATATATTATCGCGGGTGGAAAGCGGCTCCTTTTCAACACGTGTCTCTCGCCTTCGCGCCGCGCGCACTCGTCCTGCAAGTTTGCAGCACGTTCAAGTTTTTTTTCATCGCTCACGTCCCAGAAATGGTGTTTTTTTGCACGATGTCGGAATGTCGGGGCGCAACAGTCACGTTGGTTCGCGGTGTTGAAGTCCCAGGACTGATGTTGTGGCACGGCTCAGGATCGTCAAGACGCAACAGTAACGGTGAATCGCGGCGTTGAAATCCCAAGAATGGCGTTCTGCTACAAAAACGATGGTTTTTGAAACGGGGCATTTTCCGGATTGAAAAAAATCCGTGTACGAGCCTACGAAAAGGGAATTTGGAGGGAGGGTTTGTTGACATGTCGTTGGTGAATCTTGGGTTCAAACTGGTCCTCCTTCCTCCTCCTCCTCATGCGTCTGTCCGTCCGTCCGTCTGTCCTCCTCCTCTTCCTCCTCCTCCGTCCTCCTTCTCCTCCTCTGGCCCACCGCTCAACGCCGGCCGCCCCCGAGGAGGGAGTGAGCCAGCCGGGGCCTATGCGCAGCATGCCCGGGCCCATCATCTTCCTTCTCCTCCTCCGCCTCCTCATCCTCCTCCGCCTCCTCCTCCTCGTCCTCCTCGTCCTCGTCCTCCAGTGGACTGTGGACTGGAGGCGAGAGCGTTGCACGGGACGCCGCCGATCCCCCTCAAAGGGCGGGTCGGCCCACGGGGTCTGACCAAACTGAAGTGTGGTGGGGTATCAGATCAAAGCCAGGCGAGGAGGAGGAGGAGGAGGAGGAGGAGGAGGAGGAGGAGGAGGAGGAGGAGGAGGAGGAGGAGGAGGAGGAGGAGGAGGAGCGCCGCTCCAGGAGTCGCTGGCTGTTGGGGGCAGAAGTGTAAAGTAAACAGCGGCAGACGGATTGAAGAAAGAGCAGGGGGAGGAGGGAGGAAACACCAATGAGAAGAGGGGGAGGTGGTCCTGGTAGCGGCGGCGCCTGCCAGAGCGAGCTGGGCGGTGCCACTCTCGCCAACGTGGAAGGCACAGAGGCCTTCCCCCCTGCTCGTAGGACCCCCCTCCCAGGAGTCCACCAGTCTCGCGACTGGTAGCCTCGCCCAGGGGCGGAAAACAGCGTCGGTGTATAGAGCTCGACTCCCTCGTGCTTTCCGTGGCGGTGCCACGGTTTTCCGTGTAGCCACCCCCGGCCACGATCCTCCCCCCCAGCCATGGTTCAGGAGGGGAAGAAACACACAGACACAATGAACCGTCGACTCCCAGGAAATATGGGAAAATGTGGGAAGTGGGGGGGAAGACAGAAACCCCGAAAATATGGGAAGATATGGGGAATCCTTTTATTTGTGTGCATTTATTTGTGTGTCCCAGGGCCCCTTCAATGGTGGCTGCCTGCGCCGAGTCGGGAGGAGGCCGGCGGCTCGCTCTTGGGGGCGGCGCGGCGGCCTCTCGTGTGGTGGGCTGGCGCGGGGGCTGCGCGCTTCGGGGTCGTCCTCGCCACTTGGGCCGGGCGTGAGACGTGGAAGCGGAAGAGTTGCAAAAAAACCCAGGATTGCAAAAAAAACCAGGATTGCAACAAAACCCTTCGTATTTTCAGGGATTGCAGAAAAAGCCCAGGGTTTCTTTGCAATCCCTCAATCCTTCGTTTTTTTTGCAATCCTTCGTTTTTTTTGCAATTTTTCAGGGTTTTTTTGCAATCCTTCGTATTTTCGGGGATGGACAGACCTCCCTTTAGTAAAACGTGGTTTAGTAAAAACGACCTCCAGCCCAAACCTGGCGGGCGCAAGCCCGGAAAATAACGGCCGCGGCGCCCTCTCGAGAACCGAAAACGGACAAGCCACTAATCGACGTGTCAGGGTAGGAGGTGTGTCCACCCCCGATATTTGGGAAGAACTACGGTGTGGGCATTTTTTCTCTCTTCGGGGGCGAACCCGTGCATGCAACAATTCAACAGAAGCCGTGGCACGGATGATGCACAAGCAAGTGCGACGCCGCCGACGGCTCACCTCACCTCATGCGCCACAGCCTCCTCCGACGGTGTGGGCATTGGATAAGGAACCCTTAGATAAGGAATCCGGGTTCTGGAAGCCAGTGGAACTCCAGTCGTGGATCGGCCATGGGTATCACCACCGCCCTCACTGGATAAGAAATCCTCCAAGGTCTGGCGCCTCCTGGGACTATTCTTTAACCAACGCCCCCGCCGTAGGGAATGTGATGCCTGCGGGTAGAGGCGATGGGGACGGCAGCGGCTTAAGCTGTGCGTTGCTGGGTCTGACCCCGCTTTCGCCAAATTGGTCAGCACAGGGTAGCTTCCCGTGCCAGATCAGATCCCCTTCCACCCATCCACAAAGTGATGGCGACGAGCCAGCTGCGGTCAGGGTGCCCTGTGAGCGAGCTTGTGTCGCACTCTGATTGCAGCCCGCGGCTGCCTTGGATCCTCCTCCTCCTCCTCCTCCTCCTTACTCCTTACTCCTTACTACTCCTCCTCCTCCTCTTCCTCCTCCTTACTCCTTCCTCCTCCTCTTCCTCCTCCTCCTCCTCCTCCTTTTCCTCCTCCTCCCCTTCCTCCTCCTTATCCTTATTCCTTATTAGAATATACTCCTACTCCCCCCTCAGGCCGGCCATTAGGGGCCGCATCCGGGGGGTCCCATCCTAACCTGTAAAAAACAATATAAAATCAACATGTTTCTTATTTTTTCCTCTCGACATGGACGTCCTGTCGTCCACGGCGATAATCCATTGCAAAAAATACCACAAAGAGCACACGCGCGCGTTCATGTCAGAATCCTACCGAACACCGTGTGTTTGCAAGCATTTCAACATAAAAACATCAAAAACCCAATGCTTTTTCACAAAAATTGTACAAATTTCCCGCCCGGGCTCTCTTGCTGAAATCATAGGAAAACCATAGGAATCTTAAGAATTCTGTCAAATCCAGCGATTTCACGTCATCGCGCGGTGCACTCGCGATGCTCTGTCATGCACCCAGGCCGCGAATCCTGTGCAAAAAATACCACAAAGAGCACACTCGCGCGTTCATGTCAGAATCCTACCGAACACCGTGTGTTTGCAAGCATTTCAACATAAAAACATCAAAAACCCAATGCTTTTTCACAAAAATGCTTTGGGGTGTCCTGTCAGACCGTCGGGCTTCCTCCGGCCACCTCTGGCTTCCTGCGGTGTACCAGGCCATTCTCGACTCGTCTGGCAATGCGTGCGCGGCATTCAACACGCGCTCGCCAGTTCCCGTCGGCAACCGCCATCGCGGCCGCATCAGCTGTACCAAACCGGCTGGCCGGTGTGACTTCGGCCCCCAGTTGTGCCAGCTTTGCTTCTTATGTTGTGGGAGGGCGGGTGGGACTGGGCATGCCATGCTTGACTCGCTCGAGCTGGCTAGCTTGACTCCTTACTCCTTACTCCTCCTCCTCCTCCTCCTCCTCCTCCTCCTCCTCCTCCTCCTCCTCGTCGTCGTCGTCGTCGTCGTCGTCGTCGTCGTCGTCGTCGCCCGCGCGCGCCAACAAAACGACGACGATGACGACGATGGCAGCAGGGGGGGCCACGGCCTCCCGCGCACGGCCCCGGGGCCGCGGGCGGGCCGGAGCCCAGCTTCTGGCGCCGGGAGGCGTCCAGGAAGGCGAGCAGCCCTCGCATCGCGCGGGGGGGCTCCTCCTAGCGCGGGATGCGGGCGGGCGGGGATCGAGGCTCTCCTCCTTCCCCTGGCCCTGCTCCTGCTCCTCCTGCTCCTGCTCCTGCTCCTCCTCCTGCTGCTCCTCCTGCTGCTGCTGCTCCTCCTCCTCCTCCTCCTCCTCCTCCCTGCTGCTGCTGATCCTGCTCCCGATCCTCCTCCTCCTCCTCCTCCTCCTCCTGCTCCTCCTCCTGCTCTGCCTTCTCCTCCTCCTCCTCCTCCTCCTCCTCCTCTTCCTCATCCTCCTCCTCCTCCTGCTCGCTCCCTCCTGCTCATCTCCCCACAGTGTCGTGCGCAGGACGGGAGTTCTGGTAACAAGAGGGCCGCCAGAAGCGAGAGGGTCGCACCCAATGGCCCAGAATCGTCCCCACAAGAGGAGTCCTGACAATATGAGGATGATGATGCTGATGATGATGACGACGATGATGATCATGCTGATGCTGATGCTGATGATGATGATGATGATGATGATGATGATGATGATGCTGATGCTGATGCTGATGCTGATGATGATGATGCTGATGATGATGATGCTGATGCTGCTGCTGCTGCTGCAGCTGCTGCTGCTGCTGCTGCTGCTGCTGATGATGATGATGATGATGATGATGATGATGATGATGATGATGATGATGATGATGATGATGTCGCTGCCCCGCGCGAACGGGCACGCCCTGGTGGGTCGGTAGCGTACTCGTGTATGGATTCTGCCCACACCAACACACACTGGAAACATACCGGCGCACGGCGCCGAACAATGGACTTACTGCACAAACGAAGAGTCGGACCCCCCTGAGTAAGTCTGACTATGACAAGGAGAAAGAAAAACGAGGACATCAAACCAGACAGCCAGAAAGGGGCGTACGCTGACCTCGCCATTGCGACTGGGATGGCCCATCGCCCGGCGCACCGCTGGCCAACACCTCGGCCAAATCTACTAAGACGTCGGCGGGCAGTCGTCGCCCGAACATGTATTGGACCACTCGTCACAACTGAGCATGGTGCACGCATGCTCGCATACGTGCGTGTGCACAAACCGAAACCAAGGCCTCCACAACTTATCAATGATAACAGTTTGGCACGCTTGCACGAATATGCCGTGTACCCATACCCTCAATTCTTGTGTTCAGGAATCTTTTGTTAAGAAGTTGGGACCCAACGCCGCTGAATTTCTTAACACTCTTGCGAACGCCAACTTTGAAACCGTAGCATTTCTTAATGCAGCACGGTGCGTGTGCTGGTGATTGTGATCGAGATTGTGCTGGCGATTGTGCGGGTAGTTGTGTTAACGGTTCGGTCTGAGTGGTTGCGATCGGGGCCTGTGCTCGGGGATCGTGCCAGGGGGTTGTGCTTGGAGTTGCGCTGGGGGGTTGTGTTGGGGGTTGCGCCGATGAATGGGTGGTGCTCGGGGTTGTGCCGTGGGGTTGTGCTGCGGGGTTTGTGCTGCGGGGGTTGTGCAGCGGGGTTGTGCTCGGGGGTTGTGTTGGGGGGTTGTGCTGGGGGGTTGGCTGGGCGGTTGCGCTGGGGAGTTGGAGGTGTGCTGGGGGGTCGTGCTGGGGGGTTGCGCTGTGGGGTCGCGCTGGGGGCGCGCGCTGGGCGTTGTGCTGGGGGGTTGTGCTGCGGAGGGGCTGTGCTCGCGGGGTTCGGGTGGGGGGTTGTGCTGGCGGGGTTGTGCTGGGTGGTCGTGCGTGGGGCGTGTGCTGGGCGGTTGAGTTGGGGGGTTTGTGCTGGGTGCGCTGGGGCATTGTGCTAGAGCGGTGTGCTGGGGGGGAGGGGGGGTCGTGCGGAGTGGTGGTGCTGGAAGGTTGTGCCGCGGGGCTGTGCTGGGGGGTTGTGCTGGAGTGTTGTGCTGGGGTGTCGCGCTGTGGACTTGTGCTGGGAAATTGTGCTGGGGTGGTTATGCTGGGAGGTTGCGCTCGGGGGTTGCACCGGGTGATTGTGCTGGGTGTGTGCCTGGGGTTGTGTTGGTGAATCCCGCCAGCCCTGTCGGGTGAGGTGGTCTAGCGAGTCTGTTCTTTCTTCTTCCAAAAACCTCTTCCCTTCCAGGATCCTCCCTGAGGTTTTTTTCGGGGCGGGGCCGCGACTCGTTAGAGCGTCCAACATGGCCCAGCATGGCTCCAGGAGGGCCTCCGATGCTCCGCGATGGCCTCAAAGACGGCTCAATATAGCCAGCACTGGTTCAAGGCAGCTTCCAACATACCTCCAAGAGGCCCGACGAGGGCCACAAGATGTCTCCACGTGCTCTCGGAGCCCCCTTCATAACCCCCCATCAGTCTATGCCTTTTTCCCTAAGTATGCTGTAGCATCGGGTAGCATATCTAGCCATATGAATTTGTTTTTGAAGCTCTCTGCTGGCCTCATCCTTCACATGGAGTCGTTGTTGTTGTTGTTGCTGCTGCTGCTGTTGTAGCTGCTGCTGTTGTTGCTGCTGTTGTTGTTGTCGTCGTCGTCGTCGTTGTTGTTGTTGTCGTCGTTGCGCCGCGACGTCTGCGACCAGCTGCGCTTCGGCGAGCACCGCGAGCAAAGCAGCCCTGCCCGCTCACCCAGGGAAGCGCGCTGGGGGCTGCGGGGCCAGCGGATCGGGGAGGCGAGCCACCCAGGGCCACCCGACGGCCCGCCAGCAACGCCGCCGCGCGGAGGACCACAGAGGTCAACACATCTCGGGCGAGTCCGCGCCAGTACCCGCAGAGGCAGAGCCGCCGCCCCGAGAGCTCTTCCGGCCCCCGCGCCGCCCCCGCTCGCCCTGGCCAGCAGGTCAGAGCCACTTCTGCGCCGTTTTCGCGCGGGCGCCTCGGCCAGCGTTCGCCGCGTAGGCTTGTGCGATGTGCCAGGAGCCGCTTGACGACCCGCGGGCGCAGTGGCCCGACTGCGGCCATGTGCCACGCTGCTACCGCGCAGCCTGCCTCGCCCAGTTCCGCTCCCTGCGCCGGGGACTCGCTCGCCTTGTGCGCGCCGGCGGCGATTCCAGCCGCGTGGAAGAAGCAAAGTGCCCGCTCTGCAATCGCAGGCGGGGCGACGGCCCGAGCTCCGCCGCGCGGCTCGCGGAGTTGGCAGCGCGCATCCAGCGCAGCGACGGGCCCCCCTCCAGGGGGTGCTGGTGGCCAGTCTGCCGGAACCAAGCGGGCGCGACGAGCATTGCGGAGGAGGGGGCCCGCGCGCAGGGGGGCCGCTCGTGCTCCCCGAGGGGCCCGCGCCGCGCGCGAACGCCATGTGCCCGCGCCGCCCGGGCCGACCCCTACGCTGGCGGCGCTCGCGAGGGCCCGGCGGTCTGGCGGGAAGCTGGGGGTGCCGCGTCGACCGCCGCCGACGTGACTGCGACGACGTTGCCCCGCTAAGTGGCGACGTCCCGCCGCCGCGGGGCGAGAGGCCGCGGCGGTGCTCCTGCGGCCGACTGGGACAGGCCGAGTGGGTCGCCCGGGCAAGAGGGGCCGAGGGGGGGCCGCGGCGGTGGCGAGGCGAACGGCTCTGCCAGGGCTATGCGCAATAGCGCTACCGGTGCCACAAGCGAACCCGAACGGCTGCCGGTGCCAGGGGCAGGCGGGGCCCTGCAGAGCCAGCGTCGGGTGGGCAAGCACAGGCCGCCGCAGCGCCGCAGCAGCAGCAGCAGCAGCAGCAGCAGCAGCACCACCACCACCGCGACGACCACCAGCACCAGCAGGGTTTAGGGTTGACGGTTTGGGGTTCAGCCAAAAGACTACGACCAGCGGCGCCACCGGCACTGCGACGAGATAATTATGCAACGCCACCAGCAGCACCACCACGACGACGCCCAGTACCACCACCGCCACTACCTCGAACGCGAATGCTTCGCCGGGTGGGCCTCGCTGGAAGCCCCGCTGCAAGCTCCCGCCAACTCGGGCGTGCATGTGTGCCCCCGGCGGCGGCCGGACTGCTGGACTTCGCAGAGGCGGAGCAGTGGGGCGCGCGCCGCATCGCGCAAGACCGGTGGCAGCCGATGGTGGAGGCATTGCGGTATTCAGAGCCTGTCCTCGCAGAGCAGCTCGCCCAGGGGCTCGCGTTCGCGGGCGCCTGTGTGAGGGTGAGGAGGACCAATGGACCGACCCCACCCCGAGTGTTCCGTCGGTAGACGATGAGGGACGATGGTTTTACCCAACGTACCTCTAACTATCGAGTACCTGTCATCCGAGCCAAGAGGGGCGATGGATATGAGCAAGATAGGAGGAAAGTAGGGGGATTCACACACACCCCCCGTCCCGATCCCGCCCGATGCCCACGCACAAAGGCGAAAGGCACCGAAGCGGGGATCGGGATAGGAGAGTGAATCTCTACTGAACTCCTGTCTGCAATCCACTGCTTCAGCCCAGGAAGGAAAGAAAGGGACAGCCAAAACTCTGTCGTAAGGTTCGCACCCAACGGCGGCGCTAACCCGCAAACAAAGTTTTACAGCGCCTGCCGCCGAGATAGAACCCAGGACAGTGCTGTGGGCTGGAGAGAAGTGGAATGGAGAGACTGAGCTCTTATGACACCGACCCAAACGGTCGGTGCCCGAAGCAACACATGATATGGAAGAAATGTATGAATGTGAAGTCTTCAATCCAATCCAAATCAAAGTAAGATATGTGAACGATTTGGTACGAGGGTGGTGAATCTTTTTATGCAAGTTCCAGATCCAATCTGTACCAGATGCAATCTGTACGTCTTGCCACAGTTCGAGTCTAAAGGATATTTTTGCAATTGTGCATTATGCGATTTTTTTTTTTTTTGAATCTATATGAGTAGTATTCTCACAACATGAGGATAGCTGGCACCATAAACTTTCACACTTAGTTGTTGAGTCCATGAAGGGGAAGAATCCTTGAAGTGATATACCAATCGGAAAGTAAGTGCGAGCGTCCTCAAAGAATAGATATCAACAAAGAAAACGATAAAATAATAGCGATAGGCGCATCAACAATAAGATAAAGTTGGAAGCCATTCAAAATCTTGTGGGCGGCATGGCAACCAGTTTCCTGGTGCATTAGCGTGGAGGATCCCAGCGCCATGATTTGCCCGTATATTTTCCCGAGGTGTACTTCTTGTTCCATGCAGTCGCGCCCCATCCACTATTGGCGAAAGGATCCCACGCTTTGACCCAGATGAACTCGCCCCAGTAGTCGTACCACTGGCGGTCATATGGAGCAATTTGCCTGTCGTAATAGTGGGCACCGTATTCAGGACTGTAACCGTGGGTCACGTTCGAGATAGCGGGGCGCTTTGCTAGAGGTGGTCCATCATCGGGACGCGCGGGCGCATATCTGGCAGCGGCAGGCGGAGGCGCCGGAGAGGCGACATGGCCATGGCTGTCGAACGCGCCGGAAGAGGTACGATACTCGGATGTATGTGGTGGTGGCTGGGGGTTTGGATCGGTCCCGCTCCCCCTTATGTCACCCCCACTACCGCTTCCTGGAGCGTTGCCGCTGCGGTTTCCCGCTGCACTGGCAGTCTCCTGAAGCTGAGAGTAGTATTCTTCGCGCTCTCTCTTAACACCGGAGCGGATCTCGTCCCGGGACCCAGTCAGGGACTGTGGGTGCGCGCGAATTTCTGCGGCGGTGATGACACCGCTGGAAGACTCGCCCGGGACGTGTACGGTAAGATGGTTGCGCTGAAACCGTTCGAGAAGTGTCTCGGCTCCGAGATTCGGTGCTCCAGTCTCTTTTCTCTTTTTGGAGGCCTGCCAGAGGCGATCGGCCTCAGTGGCAACTTCTATTGTCCATGCAACCCTGCCAGCTTGAATCCGAACCGTTGTCATCTGCTCACGAAAATCATCATCCTCCGCAAAGCGTTGTGCAAGGGACATGTATGGATGGTACATGGGAGGGTAGTTTGGATTCTCAGGCAGAATGCCGTCCGCATCGGCTTTTGCACGTAGCCTGTCGCATTCCTCCCGAGATGGAGAGTTCCAAGCTAGCCACTTCTGATGCCGTTTCTCAGCTTTCTTCCCCATATTTTGAAGATCGTCTTTAGCGTCTGTCTGTGGCTTCTTCAAGCCACGCGTATCAATGGGGGCAGCTGTGACGCGCTGGGCGACGTCATTCGGCTGAGTGGCGACAAACGCAACGAACTGTTCTCGCCAGGCCGCAACTTCGTCCGGCCATTTTGAGTTCTCGTACTTCATGCAAAAGGCACACTTCAGAGTGGCCCCAGGAGTGTCCAAATCGGCGGGCATCCGAGCGTTGCAAATTGAGCAAGAAGGGATGCGAGTCTGTAGCTCTGGAGGTGCCAGTCCTGTGCTCTCGTCGAACTGAGCGACCCCTGCGAGCAGGGTCGCGAAATTTTCCTGAGATACACTACCACCTGGCGCAGAGACGATTTGGCGGGCCCGATCGAGGTGATCAGGCTCAAGCGGGGCAAAGATCTTTTCGTCGTCTTCGTCCAAGATCTTGTCAAGGTCGCTGCGGTTTCCCGCTGCACCCTGAGAGTCGGCGGAAGCGGCGATAGCCTGGTATGCGTCTTGGAGAACTTGAGTGGCGAGTGTGCGTTGTGATAACTGTGAACCAACGACAGATTCGATAACGGTTTTTGTAGCCTCCACATCGTCTCGCGACGCTAGGGTTTCCCCTTGCTTCGTAGCCAATGTGGAAATCTTTCCGTCGTGGGGCGCCGCATTCACGAACTCGTCCTCCACATAGTTCTCTGTGCCCATGCGGAGTGCAGCAAGGCCGGGATGGTTCTGCACGATCTCGGCGTTCTCAATGCCGATGAGTGCAAATTTGTCGCCAGCCTGCTGGTAGAGGTTCAGGTATGCCATGGCGCACCATGAACGTCTGCCGTATGCCAGGGTTCTGTATCGGAAAGTACCAATGCACTGGAAAAGGTACTTGGTGAAAGCTCTGTGTCCGCATTGCTCTGGGAAACGGTGACACCATGGTGCATCGCAATTGAATTCGAAGGTCATTGTTGTATTTGCGATATCGTCCATGTTCAAGACAACGATGTATTCCATGGTTTGCTTCACTTTGGTGTTAACATCACCTTGAGGCCCAGATCTACGAACAATGTGGACTTTCTTGAATGCTTTGAAATAGTCTGGTAGGTCGGTCTGATCTGGTCCATACGTGAGAGTTTTCTCCGCGTTATCCTCCATTGTTTCAATCTCATTGCGGACGTCGTTCTCTGGGGACCAGTCATCCTTCTTGAGGAAGTCATCATCGGCATGTTCGGGAACATGTGGCGCAGTGTCACCATTGCTGCGATTTCCCGCTGCGCCGTCATCGTTACTTTCCTCTGGAAAATCCGTTGGTACAGGGATTTCGGTCGGCGAGCTCTGGTCCTGTGTGGGGACCGGCATCTCAGTAGGCGAACTGTGATCGTTTGCCGCCAGAGGGTGATCCTCTGCTGCCTGTTGCTCGTCGGGCGGAGTGATAGTCGGCGACGGAGGGTCAACTGCAACTGGTGTCGGTTCTGGCACGACTGTCGGCGACGACTGGGCCGGAGGTGCGTCGTCAGTGGACACACCCAAAGACTGAGGGCTCCTGATCAATTTGAGCAACTCACCTGGCTCATATATGTGAGGCGGAGCAAGAGCGGTAGCCTGGTCCGAAAGGGGGGCGGTGCGACGGTCTCCCGTCGCGCTCTCGTCCTCGAATCGAAGTCGGCGGTGTGCTGCGTCAGCCTCAAGAGCATGTATGTCGGAGACCTCCTCAACTTCTGGGGGCTGTTGACTGGGGGCGCTGCGGTGTCCCGCTGCACTAGGGGCGTCTGTATGCCTCTGGCGCAGTGGAGCACGAAAACCTCCCCCAGCCCTGACGTCACTGGTCGGCGTCATGAGTGCATGACGAGGTGGAAAGTTAACTGGGGGACCGAAGCGAAGGTCATCTGGAAGCGAGTTGGGGTCAAAGTCTGGGCAAGGTACGACGCGGGCAAGCGTGTTGCCCGCCATCATGCCCTTCGTGCCATCCCAAACGTTCATCCAGTGGTCTCCGATTTTCACGGTCACGTATCCCATGAACTGACCTACCTCACGAATGGGTCCGAATAAGGCTCCCATTGGTTCGCCATCATGAGGGCTAACGCGCTGTCCAACCCAGGAACCATCTGAGTGTCTCGATGGCGGGTGAGTGTAAAAGTAGCAAGCTTGTCTTGTTTGAACGTAGTCTCCAATCCGATAGGTCTCGTGGGGACCCATGGGCGGCCAGGCTGACGTGATGTGGCTAACGCGGCCCTCAGTGGCAGCCTGTAGGAACCATTGTTCGTAACGCTCGTGAATCTGACGATTACGCTCGCGCTCCTGGTCTGTTGTCAACTGCAAAGCTGCGGTTTCCCGCTGCACAACAGTTGGTATTGAGACGTCAGGGGCGGATGTGTCGCCAGACTCGTCACGATGTGCTCGGATCGGAGGTGCCACTGGGCGGATGTTTACCAACCCGACGGCCTTTCTAGCCGCTGTTAAGGCATTGATTGCATCAGCGAGTCTACTCTGTGTCCTCAGCAGAGCGGCCTCGGACTTAGCAAGGGCGGCTTCCCTCTCGGTGGCCATCTGGGCAGCAGCCGCGGCCGCGTCGTGTGGGTCTAACGTGAGGCCCTCAACTCCCTCGGAGACTTCTTCCACGGCTGTATCTCTCGGCGCGGCGGTCTCCCGCTGCTCTGCTGCGATCTCTCGCCGCGCGTGCGGGGGGGCCGAAGCGATGGGAGTGTGTGCCGGTGGAGGTCCTGGGGGGAGCGGCGGAACAGGTGGCGAAGCCTTGGCAATACCTTGTCCAGGTACAGCTCCCACTGGTGGCGGCGCATGCCGTGGTGGCGGTGGTGGAACCTCGTTGTCACCCACGACCTGGCCAGGATACACGTTGGGAGCGATCGGCGGCGGTAACTCTCCTGGAGGAGGTCTGCCGACGCCTTCTGGTGGCGGGGCCTTCCTCTGGGGTGTCTTGGGAGCACGTTGCCCAGGCTGGACTGGCTGGAGTGGAGTCAGGGGCGGAGGCGGTGGAGGCCTCTTTGGCACATCATTGTCTCGAGCCAGGGGTCTGGACTTGTGCACAGTCGGAGCAGGCGGCTTAGGTGGGGTTGGAGGTGCAGCTGCGGTTACCCGCTGCGCATCGCCCCACGGGTTATTGCCATGGCCACGAAACTCATACAATGTGGAGCGCTCATACTTGGACCGTGGCTCAGAATCACGAGGAGGTCTGGCCAGGTCGTCGTCGTCTGGGCGCCCCCAGATGATTTTGCCGGTGGCAATGTTCCTGCAACGAATGAGACAATGTACTGGGATGTCGCATTCTGCCATTATCGCGCCCTGTTTACCCTTCCACCAAGTGATGCCAGCCGTAGCGCATTTCTGATGGTCAATCTGAAATTCACACTGTTTCTTAGCGGAGTGAAAGACGTACGGCGGTATGGTGGTGTAGGGGTTCTGGCCGCAAGAGTGAGTGAAAGGATGAGCGGAGGCAAAGACCTCGGCACGGGTTGCCCCATGCTTGTGGTCTCGCTTGTCGAACCCTTTGACTATGCCTGGGTTAGACCTTGGTGAGCCTTCGGTAATGCTCCGCACTGAAGACAGCTCGGTTGCGTGCCAGAGATATGGAGTGTCATGAATAGACAACTCCTCCCAACCCATGTTGTGGGCTGTGGAATATGGATGCACCTCGGACTGACCACCTGTGCTTCGTATGGCCAAGATGCGGCCGAACGGAAACGTGAGCGGATTGAGGTCAGAGCCGATGGGTGCAAACACTTCGGTGCGCGACTTTCCATCTGCATGGTATTGCAGCATGCGAATGGCCATGTAACAATAGTAATCGGCCAAGTCGATGTAGTCACCATTGTCACGCTCAATCTCCCAACATGCTAGGACGGCCTCGTTCGTGGGTGTTTTGCGGTATTCCCATTTCCCCTTCTTTCTGTGGTAGTATTCTTGCTGGCTGCGCTGCCAGCAATTCATCGCACACTCTCGAAAGGTGGATGTCTTGGAGAAGTCGATGTTCAGACGCCGATCGTGATATGCATTGGTCACTCCACTTGTGTGACGGAGTATCGTGTTGAGAAACTTGCTAAACTCCCAGCGTCCGAAGTCGTATCCATCAGGGAGAGGGGTGCCGTATGGGCAATCTCGCCACGGGGGCAAGGCGATCCACTCATATGCACCCTCGAACCAACGGCTGCCGACGAGGTCGTCGGCGTATTTGAGCACGTGAATGTCCTGTTCATTGATCAGGCGCCGCGGGTCATTCTCGGGGACATTGTCCGGCATTGTTCTGCGAAGCAGTGGATCGACATTGAAAATGACAATAGCGTTTGGGTGATCAGGGTCAATCAATGCTAACTCTCGTGGGGTCTTACATCTGTCCATGTCATCTGTACGCTTCTTGACCCCGGAGAAATAGCATGCCCGCTGTGGTGTCAAAACTCGTACTGTAGGCAATGAGCCGTTTTGGACGATGTCTCTCTGGCTACGGTTTCCCGTTGCAAGACCGTGTCGCCATCCTCGGACTCCGCGGTCGTCATCGGGTGGTTGTCCATCCACTGCTGGGCCTCCGGGTTGAGAGCCATCTCCTCCGCCAAGCGGAGGTGCCGGGCATCGCCTTTACCGTTCTTCATGAGGTCGGGGTCGAGCAGGTAAAGGCCGGCGTAAATGGCGGCACACAGTCGTGCGTGTCTCTCGCGCCAGGAGGTCTCGGATGTGCAATCCATGTAGCCAGTGATCCAAGAGTTACGGTCTGGTCCAAGCGATTTTTCACGAGTGTCCTGGAGAAGGCCTCGGTATAATTTGGACATCTGAGAAACATGATCGGCCATGACATATTCGTCTTGAGTCATCACTAATGCATATGTCGGGTCAGCCGTCGTGTCCTCTGTGACTGGCAAGAAGGTAATGTCACCTTCTTGGTTCAGAACGGCGCGCATCCCAAGGTCCTCACGCTGCTGAATAGATTCTGCGTTGGAAGCGAAAGCCGTGGTTGCGCGCGTGGATGTCTCGTCTTCGTTTTCCACGCCAGATCTCTTCAGATGTGCTGTGATCATTTTGGCGATCTCGGGAGCGACGGTAGGCGGGGCGGCGGCTGTAGCAACGGTCTCCCGTTGCGCAGCTGCGGTGTCCCGCTGCTTGGTCCAATTGCAGAGGGTATGAGCGGCGCGCATGCACAACAACTCATTTGTCTTCGCACGATCAACGGATGATGCTGAAACGTGATCGTATAGACTCTGGATGTGTACTTGACGATGGTGCCACGCGATCAACAACATGTGGGACAAACTATGAGATTGTGGTTCATTAAGCGGCCTCACTGCGGGCTGTTTGAAAGCGTAGAACTGACTTGGCTTAGAGTTCATTACGCCATAAAGGTTCTTGAGTGTTGCAAAGGTGACCCATTGCGCAGCGAAGCGAGCCCAATTCGCACCTGTCTTCTGGCAGTGCCATCCATCAACCTTGGTGCGATCCATAGTTTGTGTCCATGCCGAGTTGTTGATGACGGAAATGCCACGTGTCTGCATGAGGATGCACATATCTTTCGAGATGGTGTCGAAGTGGTGAGGCAAGCCCCAATCTTTGGCCGTGCCAGGGCCAATAACTTGAGGGTGTTTATACCAGTTCGCAACGTCACAAAACCTATCGAGGCCGAAAGAGACATGCGGCATCATCTCGAGCAGGCATCCCTCTTGTGCTTCCCACTTGCGTTGGTACGCACGGTGGTCCCGTCTTTCCCAACCCAGGTCCACTTTTTGGGCATCGACTATTTTCTGATTGTAGGCTGGAAACGTGATGTCATTGTTGTTCCACCAGAAAGTGGCAGTGGCACCACGCTCATACCACAATTGTTTGTAATGAGCATCGAGGTCGGCCCAAGTGTCCCATAGGGCTTCATCCATGTCAAAGTAGCGTTGTTTTTGAGCAGTGTCCATATTCTGGGCGCGCATCTCTCTGAGCGTGGCGATCCTCTCGAGGATATCGCGATGGAGACTCCAGAGTGAAGAATCAATACCATCAATGTTGGTGCCTTTTTGAGCGTTGGTGATGATGATTCGTCTCCTCTCCGAGGTGCGCTGTTCCAGGCGCTCAAGCTCAGGGACGAGGCCCAGGTTCATGTAATCTTCGTCGGACGAACCCTCGGGGCGCTGAGGCAGATCCGTGCCTGGCTGCACGACG
This sequence comes from Prorocentrum cordatum, assembly GCA_963575745.1. Classification (NCBI taxonomy): domain Eukaryota; class Dinophyceae; order Prorocentrales; family Prorocentraceae; genus Prorocentrum; species Prorocentrum cordatum. Next base: position 409,701 of record CAUYUJ010009014.1, on the reverse strand, counting down.
TGATCGTCCCAGAATCCTGGAATGTAGGAGTAGAACCAGTCCAGGATACAGTCCCGAGCCGCGGAAGCTAGAACAGCGAGAGTGGCTTCTCCCATGTACTCTTGATGCACTGGGGTTGGGACGAGTAGCGTTGAGAAGGGTTGTCCAACTTGGCGAATACAATCATAACTGCACAGCATATTGATGGCCTCTTCAGGCGTATGGTAATTCTTGCTGGCTTTTCCCATCATAGGTCCCGAGTCGGTGAAGATGTAGAAGAATGGGGTAGCAGTGCCTGTAGGGCCAAAGGCATGGTTAATGGATAATCCAAGATCCTCTGTGGCAAGCTGCATCCATCCATTCTCGTCCGCGAAGCATTTGACCACGGAAGCGTTCGTCCACGTGTGATGCTTAGCGTGATCAGAGTCAATAAAATCGTTGGTACTGTCACCGCGGGATGTAGAGTCGGCACAAACCAACAAAGGGTCGGAAATCTTATTGTCGTTCTGTTGGTTATTGTGTGATGGGCATCCAAAAATGTTTCGCCTTTGGTGTCCCGGGGCCCAACCGCTAGTACGAACGAGACTTTCGTTCGCCTCAAGTTCCTCACGCCAGGGATCATCACCGCTGCGGTTTCCCGCTGCGTATCGATGGCTACCTGTGTCGGTGAGGCTAGCGATGGCAATGGGGGGAGACAAGTGGCCCCCAGATCCACACGGCGGGTCCAAACGACAACTACCCCCTCCTATGTACTGGACATGGTGTTTAGGCGAAGCCGTTTTCATGTCACTATTGAGGTCTCGAGCGGGGATGTCGATGAACGAGTTGTAGCTGTTTTCCACGAACGAGCCAACCGAACCTGCGCAGTCGCTCTTGTGTGGAAGGGCTCTTCCGTGTGTCAATCCAGAAGAGGACCGCTGGACACCAAAATTGTATCCGTAATTAGGCGTGTCAAGGCTGTTTAGACCTAATGGGCGATGCTCCTTTTTGTACATGTTATATGTGTCGTCAAGAGAAGAGCTCACCCATCCACCAATGGCGGTGGATCCAACTATAGGCCATGCACCTTGGAGTCCTTTCCACAAGGACGTGGCGGCGTGTGAAAGGCACTCAAGAGATGGCATCAACGGTGGCTCGCTGCGGTCTCCCGCTGCTATGCTGCGGTCTCCCGCTGCACTGCCGAGAGCCTCGGTGCGAAGCCAGTTGAAGTGTTGAACGATGCTCTCCAATTGGTCATTCATGTCCTGGTCAAGGCAAGCCTTGGCTACATACGAGTGCAGAACAGCAAAGAATGAGACCCAAGGGAGTGTCGTCTCCTGCAACAAATTTTGCATCGAAATCTCAACATCCATCTCAACGGCATTACGAAGGTCTTTGCGTGAGCATTCAAGGAAGCAAACGCCAGAGCCCTCGGGTGCCTGAGTAAAAGCTATCGGGAACTTATTAGGGCCTGCCCACGGTAGCTGGGTATCGAACGCAGCTCCAACAGTGGGTCGAATGATTGGTCCATCTGGAGGAAGAGTGCAGGCTGGGCGCTGGATCATCGGAAAGGCACGATTGAAACGTGGTGTACCTTCCGTGATGTCAACCATATCAGCGTCCTGGTCTTCGCCGCCCTCTAGCGGGGGTTGCCCTCCGCGTGGAGCTCCAGGGTTACCCCCTGAGCTCGATGCAGTGCCCCGCTGCATGCTGCTGGGGGGGGAACGAGACCGATCCCGCAACTGTGTGTTTGAGCCGCCTACCGCGCCGAGGCCGGGCGGGGCGGCCGGAGTTTCCTCCACTTGAGAAGAATCGCTGCGATTATGCATAACGTCTCGTATGACAAGAGTGCGTAATGGTGAAGAAGAGGATGAACCAGGGGAAGACGATGTTGGAAAGTGGTGACCTGTAGCTACCTTACGCCTAGTTGAGTCTCCTCTAGAGGGAACACGTAATCGTGACGTGCTCGTATGCAACTCTCTGTCATATTGTCCATCAATGACACTGGGGTACTTAGCCCGGGTCGGACTCTTCTGAGGAGACTTACGGCGTTGTCGCGGGGACTTGGGCCGTGCCGAACGCGAAGCGTTGGACCCGGCTGTGATGCCGTGATGATGTCCACATGAGTGCAAACCCTCGTGATTAGGGCAACCAACACATCTCTTACCACATGCTGATCCAACCTCGCCCCAGGGGTCCTTGGAAGTGAGAGCAACTTCACAGAAGCCCAAACATCCTGGAGGTTTTGGGGGTTCGGCGGAGTGCGGTAGACCGTTGGGTCTGCGAGTCCCCTCGTCCTCCGTCGAAGTATGTCGACGCATGCCCTTAGGCAGTGGTGGCGGAGGACGAATGAGCGCAAGCTCGAGAAGTGTTTCCCAAACATTACTCTTTTTGGAGTCGAAATGTTTTGTCATCATGTCCGCAACTTGTTCCTTAGTACCTACGTGTGACAAATGTATTTGTTCATGTTGACAGACTTCCACGATCCAATCCAAGTTGATTCTATGCGTGCGATGGAGGTGCCGCAATGCGGCCGTCCTACCTTTCTTCACTATTTTGATAACAGCCTCGTTGTCCTCGGCTATGATAAGCTGTACCTGCGGGGGGCTCTTATCAGAAGAAACTTTGCGATGATCATGTAGAGGATGTTCGCCGAATGTTGTCAGGGTGGATCGAGGAGAGTCGTAAGTGCCAGGGGCTGGGGTTTCCCCCTGCTTCTTATACGTTGGTGGCTTACGCTGTTTGCGAGAGGCGGCGGCAACTTTGTCGCGGGCCTTGTGCGTGCGTACAACGTGTTCCCAAAAGGTAAGCAGGGGGAGGCCTTCAACCCGGAGCGCCGTGTCCAACGCGACGATTTCGGATTCCGTAGAGGAATGCGAAACCACGGTTTGTTTCTTACACACGGCGTTGATCGGGAAGAAAGTGTTGGGGCCCACAATGGCGGCAAAGATGCCTGTCGTGGACTTTGACGTAGAAACACAATCTGCATAGGAAGCGTCTGTAAACAGTATGACGGAAAGTTGGTCGGCGGAGTCACCGATGAAACCCTGCAAGCTATGCGTCTTGGTGTGCTTGATGTAGCATACAAGACGATGCAGACGTTTGTCGCAGGCTCGATTCCATTTGGTAATCTCGCGTGCCAACATGCAGACTGGATGTAATAAATCAAAGCGACAGCATCTTGCAAGATATAAAATTTTCATTAGAATGCTAGCCGACTCTGGGCCGAGGACGCCTTTGTCGTCAAAATCAGCTTCTGTGAAGGCGGAGTCCTCGATCCCAGGGGTTTCGGAGACAGGTAGGTCTCGGAATTTCATTTTCGGATTGTCTGGAATGGTAGCAGCAACCTCAAGGTAGCGATCGATACATTGGTCAATATACCCGCTCATGTTATATCGAACGCCACGGACATCTTTGGCAGTTTTGTAGGCTGCGGTGTCCCGCTGCGCTTGAGGCAGTAGAGGACGAATGGTCTCCATACGTTTGTTGAATTCGATGTCTGATACTGTATATGGAGCCTGTCCGCAACCGAGATATTGATCAAGTTTGGTGGGCGAATCGATCTTGATGCCGCTGTCCCGGATGAGGTTCCAGCCAGCTTCGAGGTTGTCTTTTGGGCCGGCCAGCTTGAAGTCATCGACGTAGACAGAAAGCACCAATCCAAGTTTGGGGTGAGTCCAAATGCATTCCCATCCTTGCATAGGAACGAATCCTTTGCTCTCAAGGCATGTCTTGCAGTGTCTCTCCCAAAAGACGCCAGCAAGAGGGTGACCGTAGAGAGCTAAACGAAGTCGGCACACTGGGTCTTTGTATTTAGCCCATGATGCTGGTCGACGTGCCGGTGGGAGGCTGATCCACGTATCGACTGGGTCAATTCTGCCGTCACCGTACAACAGCGCCTGCGTGTATGCTGATGGGGCATCACTCTGGCCACCATTGTAACCGGGCATGTGTGCGACAGCATCAACGAGCTTTGACGCCTCAATATGTGATGCGCTAGATGCGGCATCAGCGAAAACCGCTGCCAGGCCTGTTTGATCTTTCATAGTATTTCCCTGGCAGACAACGCGACCTTTGTATTTGCGCTGTTCAGGTGGGAGTTCGGAATGCTTCACAGTACCGAGTTCGAGTAAATGCGCGAAATGAATGTCCTTGCCCTCCTTAATGGCCTGCGCTTTGACGTCGGCGCGTTCAGCGACGGTGTCTTCCATCCATGTGGTCTGTGCGCGAAGGCGATCATATTCTCCACGGAGAGCGGCCTGAGCGCGTGGTTCTGCTGCTATTTGCTTTTTGTTGAGGCTCTGGGTCACCAGTGCATATGAGGTAGTTTCGTGGCGCTCACGATGTGGCTGATCAGGTGTGTCTTTGGGAAGGACGGCCATGATAGGAGCATCAACGAAACCAGAAACCTCTCTCTGCCGGACAAACTGCGCGAAGGTCGGTTTCAGTGTAAGACAAAGTGGATTCAAAGCACCGAATGATGGACCATCGTGTTCAATGTTTGTCGGGGATGCGATCGCCACTGCAGCTCTAGCCGGCGATGATGACGATGCACTGGTTTCCCGGTGCTCATTATCAGGTAAATAATACAGCACCGTAGTAATGTCTCGGGGACCACCAGGGACAGGGGCGTACAAAATAGTTTTGTCTGTGACGCCCTTGACTTGTTCGTCTCGGATCGTGTCTCCGGTGTGCGTGTCAAGAGTGAGTCGACGCTCGACACGGTCCCATTTCGGTCCATCCGAGCGTGTTGTTCTAAGTGTTTTGGCGTTGTCATCCTGACGAGACCAGGTCTTCAGAGTCGCTTCATGTCGGCGAGCACGAGCTTGGGAGACCAGCTTGCCGTATGCACGTTCGCGATCGCGCTGGCGACCAGAAAGGCACTTCCAGTACTCAACGAGGCAGTGATCGGGCCTGGTAGTTTTCTGTATTTTGGTATCACGTCCCATTGATTTAACTTTGCCATCGGAAGTATATTCTGGAGCATAGTAAAATCGCACGGTGCCTGTCCAGGGTTCTCCCAGGGCTCGATGATCGCTCTCACTGACTCCATCCCATGTGTCTCTGAACTTATCCTGTCCCTGGAATGTCGATGTTGTCTCGAATTCACGAATTACATCAAACTTTTCCAATGGTACCGGTAGCCCTTCTGGGGCGTCCGTAGGGATAAACAACTGTAAACGTGGGGTACATATGTGACGAATAATCGTAGCATCACGTTTTTCCCAATAATCTGGAGTTGCCGCAGGGGCGGTTGGTAATTCTGCCTCTGCGACGGCTGGGGTTTCCCCCTGCATCGGCGTATGAGCAGGGTCGTCCCAGTCCGCAGGGTAGTTGTCGAGTCGTGGGTCATCGTCGCGCATGGGGTCCAAGCAGTCGCCGAGAGGTATTTTGGCCTCATCTGCAATGGACTCGTGCATGGGCGGGTTATGATGAGTAAGAACGCCGTCAGCGACCGGGAACTCAAGTTTAGCTGGTACGACAATGTCTTTGACACGATGAACGTGACAATGGGTGCTGTCTGGGTATTTGGCATATGTGGCGGTGTCGACGACTAGGTAGTCTCCTGACCATCGTCCGCCTGCATGCATATGGTAACCCATGAACAATCCCTCGCGTGTTGTCTTTGTGAATTTCTTGCCATCACTATCTGTGTTGAGTTCCGGGTACAGGCATTTCCAATATACTTTGGAACCAAAGGGTACTGTGCGTCCATTGAATGACTCTCCGAAGCGAATTTCATATGGCGTAAGTTCCGCCTTATTTGGGTCAGAAGATGCGGCACCGGTGGTAGACAGAGAGAAGTTGGTGGCATTGCAGAAACATTGCATAGCCTCGCACCACCATTCGTGTCCCAGGCCAGAAGCCATGAGGACAGCCTTTGTGCCTTTGACCACGCGCTGCACAGCACGCTCTACAGTCCCGTTAGTCTGAGGGCGGTGTGGCGTGCTGGTGTCATGTCGCCAGCCAAGTGTGGCACATGCTTTGATGAGTTCTTTGGAATTGTCGGTATAAATGTGTTTAACCTCATCATTTGGGGCGACAAATTTCATCAGACTAAGTTTGGTGGTTTCGGCATCCTTGTGCAATGCTGGATAGGCCATCATGATGCCGGTGTGCTTGTCTAGGACAACAAGAGCGCACCTTTCCTTCTGCCTGCCAGTGGCCTCATCATCTCCAATAATGATATGATCTGCTGTCAAGGAATCTCCAAATCTCTTCGGTACGAACGCTTCATAAGTAGAATCATCTTCGTTTTTCTCGAGATCTGAACGCATCTTATGTTTTCTTTTGCAAGGCTTATTGCGAATCAAAGCTCGAGCGCATATCTCACAATCTGGGTGTTTGGGAGAATGAGTCAAGTAATGACTGGGGTCCATGCTCGGTCTCTCGCCGACAGGGAGAGCACTATCAGGGCCTTGCTGCGGGTCACCGCTGCACGAGGGTTTGTTTAGAACCTCGAGGGTGTAACACCAGCATGGGCCTTTAGTGGGGGTCTCCTCTGCGGGGTCGATGGGAAAAGTCTGAAAACGACCACGACCGCAGTCCCTGTGAGACATGCTTTTCCACTGTGGCAGGATCACTCCGCAACATGATGTCCTGACGCGTCGGCGCGGGCATTCCTTCGTGTGTCGCCTCGCGGAATGCAAGGGGGTCGGCGGAGGTGGCGGAGCATCGTGCATGTGGTCGATATTGATCTGTGGGATAAAGTTATGTACCACAGCCTGTTTAGGCTGACCTTGTGGGGGTGTTAGTACGCATCCGATTCTTCTGTTCCAATGTATATCCCAATCGTCTTCCTCGACAAGACGACCCATGGACCAAACGGACGGGCAATTATCCATGACCAGGGTGTCTTTCTCGATGCCGAGTGCTGGGATGTTGACACGTACATGTTGGTTGACGATTCTCTCGCCATTGGCGGTTTCCAAAATGTGTTCTCGTCCAATGCGAATGCCCTTTTTCTCGGATTCTGTCATGTCGGATTTATCGGAAATATGTAATGCCGAACCGCTATCAAGGACGAAAGAACGCGATATTGCCACCGTATCCTTTGTTGGAGGGACGCTGGCTGCAGTTTCCTGCCGCGACGAAGCTGCAGTTTCCTGCTGCGCTGGTGCTGCAGTTGCCTGCTGCGCTGGTGCTGCAGTTGCCTGCTGCGCCGTAGCATATGTGTGGAGCAGCACGTCCTCCTGTGGGATTGCGACGTAGCAATAGTCGAAGTGGATGTCCTCGTTATCTTCCAGCCTCCGCATGAGGGCGAATGCGTTCTCCTGGGCGCGTATCAGATGTGCCTGAGAACGGATCCACCACCAATCGGGTATTGGGTCTGGAACGTGGACAGCATCGCCTTTGTTTGGTGACTCACGATACGGTCTCATCTTACGTCGAACCGTGAAAAAATCGACATCGGTACCTGCAAGGTTCCAGCGAACCTTTAGTTTCGGCGTCGATGTCGTCGCAGGCGGTTTGGTCTTGAGAATCTGGGCCTCTGAGATACCATGTGTAGGTGAAACTGCGAGGATCTTCTCACGTATCACGTACACTCGGTTGGTGTTCCGAGCGGGAGAGCGCAGTCGTTGGCTGGACTGCGATGTCCGACTGGAACGGGAGCCAGATCGTGAATCTCTCTGAGACCATCTTGTACCGCCGGGACTACGTGATCGGCCTTGCCGCTGAGACGAACGAGACGGCGATCGCGAGTCCTTCTGGGACCAGCGAGTGCCGCCTGGGCTCTTGGAGGGCTGTCGAGTGTTCGTTGAGAAATGACGGGTGCCCCCCGGACTCCTGGAGTAAGCCCTGCCTCCCGGACTCCTGGTGAAGGATCGTGATCTCTGCGACCAGCGTCTACCACCTGGGCTTCGGGAGGGGAACCTCTGTTCGCTTCTGGGCCTGCTGGGGCTGCGAGGCGGCGTCTTGAAGCCATTTTTATAGTGGGCAAATTTGCAATTATCCCCGTTGGTGCAACTACCCTTTTGGTAGAAGACGCAAGGATGCACGTGGTGCCGGTTGCAACCAGTGCGCTGACACATATTACCCTTTGCAAAATCGTAGCAAAAATACCTGGCAGCCGGAGGCCTCGAAGTAGCCGCGCCAGAGGCGCTGCCTCGAGCGTCTCTACGATGTTGAGATGATTGGCGATTCCTGGGAGGATCACGAGACGACGGGTGGCGTCTGGGCGGCGGTTTCTTTTCAGCAGCGTGCAAGAACTTACATGTATCTGGACGGGGACACCCTTTGCCCTTGAAGAAAGGGACGCAATGTGAGTTGCGGCTTGATTGTTTGGTCTTAGTCTTGGCAGGGGCAACGGTGTCCCGCGATTCTTTTTGCATGCTATATTGATTCTTCTGTAGCTTATGTAAATCAAGAACATCGTAAACTCTTTGATGGAGCCACTTATATGTCTTGATTACCTCTCCGTTCTCATCTTTGGCTCCAGCCTTGGCTTTGTTGTATTTGCTCATGTCTTCTTTCATCCAAGGGTGTCTCTGAACCTGAGTACGAAAGAGGGATTCCATGATGTACATCTCGGGTAGTTTGTTAAGAGCCAAAAGTAATCGATCCCATTCGACGATGAAACGCTGGAGATCGTCTCCGTGCATGCGTAGATTCTTGATGCGATCAAAGTCGTGAAGGTGGTCCTCGGCAACCGTGACGTCGAATGAACGGATAATCTTCTGATATACCTGACGTCCTTTAAGCATGCGCTTTGCTTTGTGTTCGACGTCCTCTAACAGCTTCATTTGCAATCTTAGCTCATGTGGGAGGATCTCGAGAAGAGCGTCAGCTAACTTACAGTCGAGGCTCTCAAAGTCGCCGCTGTCGGCGAGATCCTCAAAAGTCATCTCAGGGTTCTCCGCTACCATGATGAAGGCGTACGCCTGAGCTGGGCGTCCAGAGGCGTTTCTGAAACCCTTGCGGACACCGTTCATCCAATCGGAGACTCCTGTGATCTTAGGGAAGCCTGGGACCCGAACACGGTCACTTTCTTTGACTGTGGCAGGTAGTAGTGACCCGCCAACATTGTACGGGGATTGCGCAACGTTGGAGCCGAGTGGACCTAGATTAATGGGAGAGTGTGTTCGAAAGCTGGCATTGTCTGCAGCTGGCTCAGGGGCAGGGGGCTGGGCTGCGGTTCCCCGCTGCTCGTCAGCATCAGTTCCTGCCTGAGGAAGTGTCGGCTTGGAAGCGGCCCCAGTAGAACCCCCCGCATCGCGAGCAGCGGCGTCAGGGGAGGGGCGGCGAGAGCCGGTAACAGGTGTATGTTTGGCTGCGTCCGCGATGTGATCGTGTATTGTTTGCTCAAGCGTGGTGTTGTCTGCCTGCAGTTTTGCGACACAATCAGACAATACATCCAATTCAGCGTGTTGATGTTTCTGAGTGTCTGTGAGGAATCGAACGTCATCCTTATTGTGGGTAGTATGATTGACGATAAGAGTACGCAGGTCAACATTCTCGTTAGCAAGACGAGCCATCTCAGCGTTCATGTGATCCAGGCGCGCAGTCGCGCGTGCTGACTCGGCATCCCTCTCGGCCACAGAATCCTGCAGCTGCCTTTGCAAGTGGGCCACCTCCGCGCGGACGGTCTGTAAAACAGCTGCCGTCACGTCGGGGTTGGTCACCGTAGCAGTGGGACTCACCTGCGCAGTATGAGCCCGTGCGACCTGCAGCTCAGCTACGGTCTGCTCGAGAGTGTGGACTCTGGATAGAAGCTGTGGTACATGTTGAACCTGACAGGAAGAGAGTTGAGCTTGGAAAGCGTTCTCGGCCTCGCATAACTTGCCATACAAATCTTGCTGGACGGAACGTGTATGATCGTGCAGCTCACGTGCTGCAGCTTCCGTTTCACCACGGATCGTGGCAATATGACCTTGTAGTGCGGTGGAAGGCGCTACGAAGGCACCTGAAGCTGTGCCCGCGACTTCTCGCAGCTCTTCGCGAAGAATGCGTGCACGTTCATCGTTGTTTTGACGAATCTGAATGACGCTAGCTTCAAGTCGATCGAAGTCGGACTTGACGGCCACAAGTTCGTTATTCTCGCGATCTCGTTGTATATCGAGACGCTGCATCAGCTGTTGCATGACCCGACGGTCCTCCTGGACGGCAGCGTCCAGGATCGAAAGACCCTGTTGGAGGTCACTCCGGAGGACGGCGGTATCAGAGGCGACAGCCTTGTGGACGAGGCTAGTTTGATATTCAACGTATGTGTGCACGTGATCTCGTAGCTCAGCCATGTCTTGCATTGGCAGAGCCTCCCTGTGTCGGTTTGCGGCTGGGGAACTTTGGGGCCTAATACGAACCCCCCGGATAGATGGGCTCCTACTGCCGCGATCGTCTCGAATGATGTACTGTTCGGGGCCACGCCTGGGGGCTTGGCTCCTAGAATGAGCACGGCGACTAGGGCCATGGTCAAAAGTACGGTTTTCGAATTCACGGACTCGCTCATAAACCTGTCCCTGTTCAATCCCTGTTTGTACGGGCGTCCCATGGCCCCACCTTCGTGTGCCTGTACCTCTCTCTCTCGGAGGGGAGGAAGGTGTGGGCATCTGTTGAGCTGCGGTGTCCCGCTGCACTGTCTGGGACGGTGCTGCGGTGGCCCGCTGCGCTGTTTGTGGCGGGGCTGCGGTTTCCCGCCGCGCTGACTGGTGCAGTGCTGCGGGAGGGACGTCAGATGTGGTATGAAGGGTGGGGAATTGAGGCGTGAGCCCTGGAGCGGCGTGTAAGAATCGCTGCTGTAGGGAGGGCTGATCTCCAATAGGAAGTGGGGGTTCGGAAACGCTATGAGCATGCAAGGCACGAAGCTGGTGCAACTGAGCTTGCATAGCATGAAGCTGAACTGCCGCCTGGGTGGGCAACGCTGGCATTGCTGCGGTTTCCCGCTGCATTGACTGCGCTGCACTGGGTGGGGGCATAGCTTCGTCCAATCCGTCTGTTCCTGGAGAGATGGCCATGCGGGCCGCAAAATTGGGGGAAGCTCCTAGAATATCGGACATATCAGCATCCAAGTTGCGCACGACTGACGGCGACGACTCATCATGCAGGGTCCGATGGACGACTGGTGTCGTGCCGTCATCCTGCATAACTAGTCCGATGTCGACAGGTCGGGTCGCAGGTTGGACGCGATGTCGGATATAAAAGAGAAGGCTGATAACCTGTGTGAGGGTGAGGAGGACCAATGGACCGACCCCACCCCGAGTGTTCCGTCGGTAGACGATGAGGGACGATGGTTTTACCCAACGTACCTCTAACTATCGAGTACCTGTCATCCGAGCCAAGAGGGGCGATGGATATGAGCAAGATAGGAGGAAAGTAGGGGGATTCACACACAGCGCCCGCCCCGGGGCCGCGCGCGCCGCGGTCGCGGCCGGGGGTGGGGAATGCCCTGGACATGTGCGCCTGGCGCCCGCGGTCGGAGCCCTGGTGGACAGCGCCGGTCACGTCGCCAATCAAATGCAAGACCCCCCATCCTACTGGAGATGTTCGGCGGCGCCGTTCTTGCGCGAATAGTGCGCCAACGCGCCGACGAGCTCCGCGACCTGGCGCGGTGGGCGACGGCAGCGCCGCCGGACCCAGAGCGAGCCGAACCGAGGCGCCAGAGGAGGAGGCGCTGGAGACGGCAGAGGGGGAAACGCAGCCAGAGGAGGCAGAGCACGAGGCGCCGGAGGAGGTAGAAAAGGAAGAGGCGGTGGAGGAGGAAGCGCCAGAGGAGGCGGAGGAGGGGGGGGGTCCCAGGCAGCGGCGGCGACGACGTGGGAAGGGGCAGCGGCGCCAGCCAGAGCGAGGAGGGCACAGCGGGCGGCGCCTCCGACAGCGCCGGCGCCCGTGCCGCGCCCGCGGCTCCGCCCCAGATGCCTCCGGGGCGCCGCCCTGCCTGCGGCGGAAGAGCTCACTTAACGGCGGCGCAGAGGGGGGCGCTGGATGCGGCAGACGCGGCGTCGCTGCTCTAGACACGCGCGCCGACCGTCCAGCGGGCGCCAGCGAGCGCGCGAGGGCCGCCCCGCTACGCGCCGCGCAAAACCCCGGAGTTGATCCGCGAGGGAAAGGCAAACGAGGCAAGAGCCCTCCCGCTCACACGGATGCCCCTGAGGAGAGAGGCGGGGCGGCAGAGACTCCCCAGGGAGCAGCTCCTGGAGAGAATCGCCCGCTTCGGGGCTGGGGGCTGGGCGCAGCTGCTGGCGGAAGCGCGACCAGGCCTGCTGCGCACGCCAGGGCAAGAGAGGGGCGGGCGCCAGACGGGGGCGAAGAGCTCCGCAGCCGATGCAAGAGGGCCTGCGAGCTCATCCGCCTCGGCGAGGTTTCAGCGGCAGGCGCTGACAGCGAGCGGTGCGCGGGAGCCGCCGCGGCGCCGAGCCGGGTCCCTCGGTGATGACAGGAGAGCATTTGCAAGCGCAGTTGGGCGACGAACGCTGCTGCGGCCTCCTGCGCCGCGCCGCCGCGCTCCTCGCGAGGGCGGACATCCCTGGCCCCGCGGCGGCGGCCCTCCGGCTAGGCTGCCTCGCGGCACTGCGCAAGAGCAACGGGGGGGTTCGAGGCGTCGTGGCGGGCGACGTTTTCAGGGGGCTGGTAGCCCGCGCGCCGGTGCAACAGGTCGGTTAAGAAGTGGGGCAGGCGACGGCCCCATTCCAGTTCGCCTCGTCGACCTGGGCAGGCGCGGAATGCGCGGCGCACCTGGTGCAAAGCCTCATCCAGGACGACCCTGCGGCTACGGTGGCATCTATGGGCGGAATCGGGGCGTTTGACTGTATGTCTAGAAACGCGATGCTCGAAGACTTGGCAAACCTGGGCAGGGGCAGCGCGCTGCCCCCTTCTGCGGCCTCTTCTACGGTGAACTTACTGTCGCAGCGCTGGTGGCGCGACGACACGGCGCAGGGGCGCGCGACCGAGGCGAACGAAGGGTCCCGCTCAGGCCAGCCCTGTTTGCCTTGGGACGACGCTCGACTCTGCAGCAGGTCCAAGCAATGCTCTGGCCTTGGGGGCGCCTCTTCGCCTTCCTCGACGACGCGCGCGTGGTCGCCGCCCCAGACAGGGCGAGGTTCCTCCTCGACGCCGCGCGCGAGGCCCTCCAGACGCACTGCTGCATCAGCGCGAACATGGGGGAGGCGCGAGTCTGGGGCAGGGGGGGCAGGAACCGCCCGGAGTCCGAGAGCTGGGCGCGGCAGAAGGCCGGGTGTGGGTCCGAGGAGCAGACGCCCTGCCAGAAGCCTGGGGCCTGGTCGTACTTGGGACCGTCGTCGGCCACACGGCGCTCGTCGTCCAGCAGCTCTAGGCCCGAGTGCCTCCAGCAAGCCAGCAGGGGGCAGGGCGAAGCAGTGCGTCGCAGCGCGCGGCCTCGCCACCCCAGGCAGGCGCGACCTCGGGCGCGGCGCCCGGCCGCCGCCGGCCCGCGAGCGGGGGCGCGGTGAGCGGGCGCGCGGCTGGCAGTTCTGGTCTGCCAGGGTCCTCGAGGACACATCCCGAGCACAGCTTCTTGACGCCCTCGATCCAACGGCCCGCGCTCTCCTCCGGTCCCGGAGCAGGCCAAGCGCAGAAACGGCCTTCACCGCGTTGCCCGCGACGGGAGATTCGAGATTCCGCCGGCAGAATTCAAACTCCTGCCTCTCAGGCGCTTGCGACTTGATTCGCCCTTCGCAGCGAGCCCGTGCAAATGCAGGCGACAGCGGAGCAGCATGCCCAAGGGCTGGGGTTCTCAAAAAGAAGCCCATCCCTCTGGAGAAGGCTGCCGCGCGCGTCTGCCGGGAGGCTGGGAGCCAGCTCCTGCGAGACCTGAACGTGGACGGCATCGGCCCCCGAGACGGGCGCAAGCTCGAGATTATCGCTGACGGCCTGCCGCTGTGTTGCGGAGCGCAGCTGGCGATCGACGCCGCCCTGGTGTCGCCCGTCCGCGCGGACGGCACCGCGCAGCCCAGAGCCGCGGACGGACCGTGTCCAGCTTGCGGTCGCGCGGGGCTGGAAAGATGCGACGTATCCCGAGCTCCTCGGGTCGAGCAGATGCCGGCTGGTCGCGCTAGGTCTGGAAGTCGGTGGCAGGTGGTCAGAGGAAGCCCTGACCTTCGTCCGGTTGCTCGCCAGGTCCAAGGCCCGCAGCTCGCCGCAGCGCCTCCGAGCGACGGCGCGAGAGGCGTACCTAGAGCCCAGAAGGCTTTCGCGGCCACGCTTCTGGAGCTGCCGCCACATGCGATTGCCGTCGACGACGACGAACCGCACTTAGCCGACCTCCTGGCGGACGCCAGCTGCACGGAGACATCGGAGCCTAGCCGCTTGCCGCCGTGCCTCTGAGGGGTTGAACGGGGGCGGCCCCGCCCAGGGGGCCCGCCCGCCAGCGCAGCAGGAGCCAGGACCAGCAACGCGCAGCAGCAGCAGCAGCAGCAGCAGCAGCAGCAGCAGCAGCAGCAGCAGCAGCAGCAGCAGCAGCAACAACAGCAGTTAGCAGGACCCACCGCCTCCCCAGACGGCCATTCCAGCCGTCTGGCCGCCAGCCCCCCAGCCCCTTCCGAGGGAGGAGGCTGGCGCCAGCTGCAGCCTGACCCCTCATGGGGAAGGACTCCCAGTCCCACGGTCGGACTCCCCTGGGCCAGTTCCCCGCTGGGGTCTGCGCGGTCCCGCTGCGGTCCCCGGTGGCGGCCAGGCTTATGCAGCAGCCCACAGGAGCAACGCAGCAACAACGGCGGCCACAAAAAGCGCTACGACTCCCATCAGCGGCGCCGCGTGCAGCAGCCCAAGCGCAATGAACTGCACCACAACGACCACGACCAGGAGCAGCGCAATTTCGAGCAGCAGCAGCAGCAGCAGCAGCACCAGCAGCAGCAACGCCACCACGACTGCGACCAGCAGGGGCACGACGACGGCCAGCAGCAACACCGCCACGACGGCGACCAGCAGCGCCACTCCCAGCAGCGCCACCACGACCGCAGGCAGCAGCACGACCGCGTCGGCGACCAGCAGCGCCACGACTACGCCCAGCAGCAGCAGCAGCAGCAGCAGCAGCAGCAGCAGCAGCAGCAGCAGCAGCAGTAGCATCATCTGCAGCACCACTACCAGCTGCAACACCACGACGGCGACCGGCAAGTCCACCATGACTGCGACCAGCAGCACCACGACAACGGCCAGCAGTGGCACCACCACGACGGCGTCCAGCAGCGCCACCGCCAGTAACGCCACCACGACTCCGACCAGCAGCACCACCACGACCGCGACCAGCAGCACCGCGACGGCGACCAGCAACGCCACCGCAACGGCGACCAGCAGCCAGCAGCAGCCCCACCATGACGGCGACCAGCAACGCGACTACCAGCAGCGCCAACACAACTGCGGCCAGCGACACCACCACTACCGTGACCAACAGCACCGCGCGACGGCCACGACTGCAACCAGCAAGACCACCGCGACAGCGACGAGCAGCACCACGACTACGACCAACAGCAGCAGCAGCAGCAGCAGCAGCAGACCACTTCGACGGCCACCGGCAACGCCACCAAAACGGCGACCAGCAGTACGACGACAACGGCCAGCAAAGGCCCAACCACCACGGCGACCAGCAACGCCACTACCAGCAACGCCACAACGACTCCGACCAGCAGCACCACCATGACTGCGACCAGCAACGCCGCGACGACAGCCACGACCGCAACCAACAGCACCACCGCGGCAGCGACCCGCAGGGCCACGACTGCGACCAGCAGCGGCAGCAACAGCAGCAGCACCTCCACCACCACCTCCACGGGGACCAGCCGCACACCCACCAGGAGCACCACCACGACGGCGACCCGCAACGCCACCACGACTGCATCGGCACCACCGCGACGGCGTCCAACAGCGCCACCGCCTGCAACGCCACGACGACTGCGACCAGCAGCGGCACCACGACCGCGACCAGCAGCACCGCGACAGCGTCAGCAGCGCCACCACCACGGGGACCAGCAGCACCCCCACCAGCAGCGCCACGACGGCGACCAGCCGGAGGAGGCCACGGCGCTGCTGGCACCAGGCGCACAACAAAACGCAAGGAATTCGCCAGCCCAACGGGCCAGGGCGTGCTAAGATCTCCGGTAATTGGTTAACAGTATTAACAGTATTTCTAGTTCGCGCGCGCGGGGCGGCCCCTGGCGGTCCCCCGGCGAAAAGTACCCCGACCAACGCCCGGTCGCCGCCCGACCGCCGCCCGACCAAGTCTACTCAGAGATGGTTTTCCTTCTGGGTGCGGCCTCTCAGGCTCCCCAGAGCGCGCTCAGAGTGCCCCAAGAGGCCCCCAAGACTGCCCAAGAGGCCCCCGAGACGCCCAAAGAGCGCTCGAAGACGCCGAAGATGACCCCAAGACGGCCCAAAAGGCCCCCAAGACAGCCCAAGAGGCCTCCAAGACGCCCCAAGAGCCTTCCAAGAGGCCTCCGAAGAGAGCCCCAAGAGGCCAAAATCGTTGATTTTCATTGGTTTTTTCTATGTTTTTTTGTGTTCTGGTTTTTCGGCTTCCGGACGCTCCAAGACGGCCCAAGAGGCCCCCAAGACCGCTCCAAGACGGCCCACGAAGCTCCCAAGACGGCGCCGAAACGACCCAAGAGAGCCCTCAAGACGGCCCAAGTGCCGCCCAAGACGGACCAAGAGGCCCCAAGACGGGCCCAAGAGGGACTCAGGAGGGATACCGAGAACTCAAAAATGGAGCCCTCCGTCCCAGAAGGCGCCCAGGAGGTCCCAAAGAGGCCCCAAGAGGCCTCCAAGAGGCCCCAAGATGTCGCCAAGAGGCCCCAGGAGACTCCCAGGAGGCCCAAAAGAAGCCCCAGAAGGCTTCAAACATGTCTCCCAGGCGCCCCCGAACGGCCTCTCAACAGACCCCAAGAGGCCCCCCAAAGAAGCATCTTGACGACGACTCTATTTCGCCCCATCGAGAGACGACCCCAGGGAACTGCTTCACCATCAAAACTCCCCACGCAACGCGTCCGAACGACACCCGCCCCCAAGAGCGCAACATGGGCAACGAACACACAGACAAAAACCAGCGATGCCATATCACGGGCCGGCGGACTGAGCGAAGCGATTCAATAAGAGGGCGGAGAAGAGGGAGGCCAGAGGCAGTCCGCCCGGCACCAGAGGAGGACACCCGCCCAGCGCCGCTGCCCGGCGAGGAGGCCTCGGGGTGCGACAGCGGGAACTTAACACTGTATAAGGAAGAATGGGAGGAGGAGGAGGAGGAGGAGGAGGAGGAGGAGGAGGAGGAGGAGGAAGAGGGAACAGGAGGAGGAGGAGAGGAGGAGGAGGAGGAGGAGAGGGAGGAGGAGGAGGGAGGAGGAGGAGGAGAGGAGGAAGGAGGAGGAGAGGAGGCACGGGCAACGAGCGGCGGCAGGATATAGGAATTTTGGCAAAGAGGAGGAGGGAGAGGAGGAACCGAGGAAGGGAGCGCGCGGCGAGTGGGACAGCAGCAGGCCACCAGATACTCACACCACCAAAACACAGCGACAGGTGCAGCCAGAACACGACCAGAGCAGCCACCACGTGAGCGCGAACATCAGACACTATACACAGATAAACCACGAGCGCGACCAACTTCCCAGGTTGGACGGCGACAAGCCACCGCCACCACCAACGACACAACCCAACATCCCACCACCCGAAAACCCACCCGCCTCCCTGCTAGAGCCCCTCCCCTGCTCACTCTTCTCTTCCGGCCACCTGCCTCCTCCCCCCCTCACCTCGGAAGCCGGGGGGGATCACTATCGGCGCCGCCGCGCCCCGCCCTCGGAGAGGAACGCCTGGGGACGGTCCCACTGAAGGCTTTGGTGGAGCTCCCTCTGGGGCCACGAAGCGAGCTGGGCAGGGAACCGTGCTAAATTAAGCTTGGTGGGCGCATGCGAGGAGTCCCAGTGGACGCTTCAGGTGGAGCTCCAGGCCACAGAGCGAGTGTTTGGTGGGGAATGCGAGGTGGTGGGCGCATACGGGCGATCCCAGGCGCTTCGGTGGAGCTCCCGCCCACGGAGCGCTGGCTGGGAGGTGACACACGCGGGCGGTCCCAGGAGGAGTTTGGTGGGGCTTCTTTTGGCGCCACGCAAAGGCTGAGGGGTTGGCAAGGCCTACGATGGGGGGCGCGCGGGGGCCACTGGCGGCTTCGGTGGAGACGGGGCTACGAAGCGCTACACGGGTTTGCAAATGCGCAGTGGGCGCGGCGCAGCTTGCGGCGGCGGTGGGGCCGTCGGTGACGCTCCCTAGGAGGCCACGACGCGCTGCAGGGCGGGTGGATGGCAGTGCCGCACAAACGTGGACGCATGCGGGCGGTTTCCTTGGGGGCTTCGGTGGAGCTCCCCAGGGGGCCACGAAACACTGGGCGGTGGGTGCGGCGACCATTGAACGTGGACGCGTGTGTGCTACCACTGGTGGTATCAGTGAAGCGCCCTCTAAGGCCACGAGCGATTTAGGACGCGGGCGAGCGGTTCCACTGGGGGCTGCGGGGAGCTCCCTCTGGGGTCACGAAGCATGTGAGGGTGTGCTGAAGGCCCCACAAGGGGCCACGCAACGACAGGGGTGTGCAGCTTGTCCGTGCAATCGGTGGCGCTGGGGTCTTGGGTGGATCTGTATGGGGCAACGAGACGTCTGAGTGGTGTGCGAAGTGTGGAGGGGGGGCTGCGGGCGGAGCGCAGTATGGGTGTGCAGACAGGCGTGGAGCGCCCGGCGGTGGCACTGAAGCCAGCCTCACGGAGCGTCGAAACGTGTAAAGGTGTGAAAGGTGTGCTGGACTTGCGGGGGGCGCAGGGGGCCCTTTTGTGGACCCTCTAGTGGGGCCACGGAATGCTTTACTGGGTGTGAAACGCAGGGGTCAAGGGCTGTGCTGGGTGGTTGCAGGCGCATGCGGGGGGCGGGCCTCGAAACGTTGACGGAATGGGTGGACCGCAGGGGGCAAGGGCTGTGCTGGTGGTGGCAACCTGCGGGCGGTGCCACGGACTCCCGTGACCGCGTACGAGGCACGCAACGGTGTACTGGGGGCGAAACGCAGGAGGCAACTTTGGGTGGGACGACTGGGCTGCCGCTGGAAAGGTCCACGCAGC
Source organism: Prorocentrum cordatum (assembly GCA_963575745.1). Lineage (NCBI taxonomy): Eukaryota > Dinophyceae > Prorocentrales > Prorocentraceae > Prorocentrum > Prorocentrum cordatum. The sequence continues at coordinate 390,718 of CAUYUJ010009014.1, read as the reverse complement.
GCTCCACTGGGTGGGAGAAACCAGGGGGCAAGGGCTTGCGTTGGCGGGCGCAGGCGGCCAGTGCCACTGGGACCTTCGGCGCGGCCCGGCGCGGTGCCACGGTGGAGTGCGCCCACGCTGTACTTGGGTGACCGTCGGGGCAAGGGCTGTGCTGGGTGGCGAGCCCAGGCGGGCAGTGCCACTGGACCGTCGGTGGGCCTCCCCTGTGGTGCCACGGGGCCCAGTGCTGGGTCGGCGAAGCGCAGGGCGAGGGCCGTGCTGGGTGGTGGCGGACGCCTCGGACGGTGCCACTGACGTTCGCTGGAGCTTTCTGCCCCGACGCTGACTGGGTGGGGCGTCGGGAGCAAAGGCGCTGGTGGTGGCGGACTGCGGGCGGTGCAACTGGCTGTCGGTAGCGCCCTTGGAGCCACGAGGTTGCTGGGTAGCAGACGCCGCTGGCTGTGCGGTGGTGGCGAGCAGGCGGGCAATGCCACTGGGCCTTGTGGGCGGTGGGCCAGGAAGGCTCCTTCAGTGGCATGAACGCACACGAAGGAGGGGGAGATGAGAAGAAAAGCTTTTTTGAGCAACGCCAACACCACAGGTGGTTGGGAACAAAGTGAGAAACAACAACAGCGCGCGGGGCGCGGCGCAGCAAAGCAGCAGTAGCGCAGCACCGCCAAGGGAGTTGGGCGGCGCGCGCGCGCGCGGGGAGGGTGGTGGCCGTGACAGACTATGAGGGACGACGCGGCGGTTAGGGTGGGGCCAGGCGCGCCGCATGTTGTTCGGACGCTGCGGCCTTTCATATCCTGTGGAGGGAAGGGGGTCTTGAAAACGGGCGCGGCTGGGTGGTGAAATTGAAGTGGGGGCGGCGTGTGCGTGCTGGTGGTGGTCATCGTTGCAAGGTGGTTGGAGTGGATTAAGCGCGCATTGGTTCCCAAGATGGGGGGCCGATGGAGCTGGGGTACTGGTATGAGAGGGGTGCTGGGGGGCGGTGGACAAATCGCAACAACAACAATGTGAGGGGTGTGTGGGTGGGGGACGAATAATGCGCTACTGGGGTGTGGAATACATGTTGGGCAACTGACTCACGGTGTGCCGAATTCTGTGTGGAGGGGGCTGCCGGGCGGAGAGAGCGGTGGTGTGGTGTAGAAATGGGCCAACTACTGCGTGCGGTGCGGGCACACTCGCTAACTGTGGGTTTGGGCGGAGGAGCGCCGATGTGGTTGTGGAAAGGTGTTGTGCGGCCTGGGGGGCGCGCACTAATCCGCCCTTGACGCAGTCTTAGTATGGGGGGCGGAATGCAGGGTGGGTGGTGTCGCATGGGAAAGGGCTGTGCAACAGCAGGCACTGGGTGGGTGTGGCCCGCTCGTAACGGGCGGTGATTGCAGGCGCAGGGGGGGTGTGGGG
>CAUYUJ010009014.1:349332-381832 GCA_963575745.1 Prorocentrum cordatum | reverse complement strand
GGGGAACCGAGAACTGAAAAATCGAGCCCTCCGCCCCAGAAGGCGCCCAGGAGGCCCCAAAAAGACCCCAAGAGGCCCCCAAGAGGCCCCCAAGACGCCCCAAGAGGCGCCCAAGAGGCCCAAAAGAGGCCCCAAGAGGCCCCAAAACGGCACCCAAGAGGCCCAAAACTCGGCTAGCCCACAACGGTGCGACAATATGGGCCGGCGGAATGAGCGAAGCGATTAAGAAATTGCAAGGAAGTCCCAAGCGAGAGCGCGATTCGTGAATAAAATGTGAAGGTATCTCGGGCGGGAGCGGCGGTCCTGGCTAAATTGTAAGGAAGTCTCCAGCGGGAGCCGTTGTTGTTGCAATCCGGGGGCCAGGGGCCCAGTTTGAGCATCAAGACTTCCCATGTCGCAAAATTATCCCGGCAAAGCAACCTAACAGCGATGTGTAGGAGCATATCTGGAAGCATTCCCCTTAAGATTCAGATGAGAATCCAGTTGTAGAATTCTGCTGTTCTCGCAGTCGTAGTCGCATTCGCGATGACAGTCGCAGTGGCAACGGCAGTCGCAGTCACAGCCTCAGCCTCAGCCTGCCTCAGCCTCAGCCTCAGCCTGCCTCAGCCTCAGCCTGCCTCAGCCTCAGCCTCAGCCTGCTTCAGCCTCAGCCTCAGTCTGCCTTCAGCCTCGGCCTCAGCCTCAGCCTGCCTCAGCCTCAGCCTGCATCAGCCTCAGCCTCAGCCTCAGCCTGCCTCAGCATCAGCCTGCCTCAGCCTCAGCCTGCCTCAGCCTCAGCCTCAGCCTGCTTCAGCCTCAGCCTCAGTCTGCCTTCAGCCTCGGCCTCAGCCTCAGCCTGCCTCAGCCTCAGCCTGCCTCAGCAGCATCAGCCTGCCTCAGCATTCAAAATGTGGCCCGGGAATGGAGTTCTGGGAACTCGAAGAACACGAAGTGGCCTACAGTTGGCTCCGGGCATTCAAAATCATGCCCAGGAATGGAGTTCTGGGAACTCGAAGACCACGAAGTGGCCTACAGTTGGCTCCGGGCATTCAAAATGTGGCCCGGGAATGGAGTTTGGGAACTCGAAGACCACGAAGTGGCCTACAGTTGGCTCCGGGCATTCAAAATGTGGCCCGGGAATGGAGTTCTGGGAAGTCGAAGAGCACGAAGTGGCCTACAGTTGGCTCCAGGCATTCAGAATGTGGCCCGGGAATGGAGTTCTGGGAGGTCGAAGAGCACGAAGTGTGTGACTGTTTGGGAAAAGCGCATTCGGACACGAGTTCGGACACAGCTCCCCGGATGCCGCCCCGACCCCCCTGTGGAGTCATCTGCTGCTCTCTTTTGACCCCACTAGAAACCTATCAGCAAAAGCTGTTAGGTAAAAAAAGTGCGAGCGTCGAGGGCACACTTTGATTGGGAAAAAACAGTATGCACTGGTGGGGGGATCAACAATCAGCATTCTTCAGAAATGAGTGTTCAACAGCAGCAACAGCAGCAGCAACAACAACAGCAGCAACAACAACATCAACAACAACAACACCACCAACAACAACACCAACAACAACAGCAACAACAGCAACAGCAGCAACAGCAACAACACAAACACAACAACAACAACAACCGCAACAACACCACCACCACCACCACCAACAACAACAACGACAACAACAACAACAACGACAACAACAACAACAACACCACCAACAACAACAACACCACCACCACCAACAACAGCAACAACAACAACAACAACAACAACAACACCAACAACAACACCAACAACAACAACAACAACAGCACCAACAACAACAACAACACCAACAACAACACCAACAACAACAACAACAACAACAGCAACAACAACAATACCAACAACAACAACAACAACAACAACACCAACACCAACACCAACACCAACAACAACAACACCAACAACAACAACACCACCAACAACAACAACACCAACAACAGCAGCAGCAGCAGCAACAACACCAGCAACAGCAACAACAACAGCAATACTTTTAAACCTGTTCGCCCATATATGCTCGAGTGTCCAATAACGCGTATTCCCCAAACCCTCGATACCCGCCCTCGTCGTCTTCGATCGAACCTCTTTTGGGGGGTATACCTTTCTTCCCTGGAGGCCAGGCCCCAGCAAGCGGCGGGGCGGCCGCGGAATGTCGGCCTGGCCAGCGGCAGCGCTGATCGGCGGGGCGGCCCCGGACCGTCGACCTGACCCCAAGAGGGACGGACAGAGGACCGACCACCACGACGACGACGGCGACGACGACGTCGAAGACCACGGCGACGACGACGACGGCGACGACGACGAGCGAACGCGAGAGCGAGAGAGAACGACAGCAGGGCCACGAAGGGCACGAAGTAGGCCACGAAGGGCGACAGCGGGGACACGAAGGGAATGCGTATGGGGCTACGAAGAGCGCGATAGAGCGGGGGCCACGAAGGGCAGATAATGCGGGGCCACAGAAGGCAACGATGGGGCCACTAAGGGTAGCAACTGGGCCACGTAGGACAGTGAAGGGGACACAAATGGCGACAGCGGGGCCACGAAGGGCACGCACATGGGGCCACAACAGGCGCGACTCCTGGGTGCCTGGGTGTCGGGAGCGCGGCGCTTGGGCAAATTGCAAGAAATTCCGCCAGGCTATTTTTCAGTAAGTTGCAAGCAAGTCTCCAGCGAGAGCGCGGGTCCAGAGCGCCGGGAGAACGATTCCTGAATAAATTGTAAGGAAGTCCCAAGCGAGAGCGCGATTTCTGAATAAAATGCGAAAAAGTCTCGGGCGGGAGCGGCGGTCCTGGCTAAATTGTAAGGAAGTCTCAGGCGGGAGCCGTTGTTGTTGGAACCCGGGGGCCAGGGGCCCAGTTTGAGCAGGAAGACTTTCCTTGTCAAATAAACCGGGTGCGAGCGTCGAGGGGCACACTTCGATTGAGAAAAAAAACTATGCACTGGTGGGGGGGGATCAACTAAAATTATTTTCAAAAATGAGAATTCAACAACAACAACAACAACAACAGCAACAGCAGCAGCAGCAACAGCAACATCAACAACAACAACACCAACACCAACACCACCACCAACAACAACAACAACAACAACAACAACAACACCAACATCATCAACAACAACACCAACACCACCAATAACAACAACAGCAACAGCAGCAACAACAACAACATCAACATCAGCAACAACAGCAACAACAACAACCACAACACATACAACACCAACAACGAATGCAACACACACACAACAACAACACATACAACAACAACAACAACAACAACAACAACAACACCAACAACGTCACCACCAACAACAACAACAACAACAACGCAACAACAATCATGTTAAGACTGTTCGCTCTTATGTGCTCGAGTGCCCGTTAACGCAAATTGCCCAAACCCTCGATACCCGCCCTCGTCGTCTTCGATCGTGCCCCTTTAAGGGGGTATACCTTTCTTCCCTGCAGGCCGGGCCCTGGCAAGCGGCGGCGGGGCGGCCGCGGACCGTCGGCCTGGCCAGCGGCAGCGCTGATCGGCGGCAACCCAACCCCAAGAGGGACGGACAGGGGACCGACCACGACGACGACGACGTCGACGACGACGACGACGTCGTCGACGACGACGACGACAGCGACGACGACGACGACGACGGCGACGACGACGAGCGAAAGCGAGAGCGATAGAGAGAACGACAGCAAGGCCACGAAGGACACGGCCACTGAGGGTAGCAACGGGGCCACGGAGGGCAGCGAGGGGGCCACGAAGGGCGACAGCGGGGCCACGAAGGGTATGCACATGGGGCCACGACGGGCGCGAACGAGCGGGGGCCACGAATGGCATACATATATTGGGCCGCCGAAGGCAAAGACGGGGCCACTGAGGGCAGCAACGGGGCCACAAGGGCAGCGAGGGGGCCACAAAGGGCGACAGCGGGGCCGCGGAGGGCATGCCTATGGGACCACGACGGGCGCGAACGAGCGGGGGCCACGAACGGCATACATATATGGGGCCACGAATGGCACCGAAGGGGCCACGAAGGGGTGCAACGGGCCCACGAAGGATAGCGAAGGGGCCACGAAGGGCACCGAAGGGGCCACGAAGCAACGGGGCCACGAAGGGCAGCGAGGGGGCCACGAAGGGCTGCAACGGGGCCACGAAGGGCAGCGAGGGGGCTACGAAACGCTGCAAGGGGGCCACGAAAGGCTGCGAGGGGGCCACGAAGGGGCGCAACGGGGCCACGAAGGATAGCGAAGGGGCCACGAAGGGCGGCAACGGGGCCACGAAGGACAGCGAGGGGGCCACGAAGGGGTGCAACGGGGCCACGAAACAAAGCGAGGGGGCCACGAAGGGCTGTAACGGGGCCACGAAAGGCAACGACATTCTGTCTCATACATAATCTGCGAGGGGGTGCTGAGCGTGAGCGCGACTCCTGGGTACCTGGGTGTTGGGAGCGCGGCGCTTGAGTAAATTGCGGGGAACTCGAACGCAAGCGCGCTATTCTTTAGTAAATTGCAAGAGAGTCTCTCCAGCGAGAGCGCGACTCCAGAGCGCCGAAAGAACTATTTGTATATAAATTGTCGGGAAGTCCTAAGCGAGAGCGCGATTCCTGAATCAAATACGAGGAAATCTCAGGCGGGAGCGGGGGTCCTGGCTAAATCGCGAGGAAGTCTCAGGCGGGAACCGTTGTTGTTGTAACCCGGGGGCCAGGGTCATTGTTTGAGCATCAAGATTTCCCCAATCCAAAAACTGAGTGCGAGCGTCGAGGGGCACATTTTGATAGAGAAAAACAATATGCACAGGTGAGGGACCAACCATAACTATTCTTCAGAAGTGAGAGTTCAACAACAACAAAAACAAAAACAACACCAACACCACCACCCACAACGATCATTTCAAGACTGTTCGCTCGCAGCGACGGGTCTCCAATACCCTGGCGCAGGTTACCAAATGACCCGGTCTCCCCTGCTGGCGGAGACCGATTACTGGTACCCTGTCCCTCAATTGCGAGGGGGGGGTCGCAACCGCAACCGCACAACCAGCGCCATCACAAGCTAATGGGCATGAAGCAGGGGGGGGGTTCTCAGCAGAACATGAAAGTGCGCGCCAGCGACGCGAGCTCCTACAGCAAACCTCTTCACACTCTAGGGCTGGGTCCAGCTCTGCCAGAATCCTGCTAGAGCAGGGTGCCGCTCTAACAGAATCCTGCCAGAGCTGGGTCCAGCTCTACTGCGATTCTAGTAGAGCTTGGTCAAGTTCCAATACAACCTTACTCGAGCGGGGTCCAGCTCTACCAGAAACCTACTAGGGCCGGGTCCAGACTTAATCGAAACCTACTAGAGCAGGGTCCAGCTCTACTAACATCCTACTAGAGCTGGGTCCAGCTCTACTAGAATCCTACTGAAGCTGGGTCCAGCTCTACACGAGTCCGACTAGAGCTGGCTGCATCATTAATAGAGTCCGAGAAGAGCTGGGTCCAGCTCGAATGGTATCCTACTAGAGCTGAGTCCAGCCCTACTAGAATCCTAATAGAATTCGGTCCAGCTCTAAGAGAATCCTACTAGCCTACTAGGAGCTGGGTCCAGCTCTATTAGAATCCTACGAGAATTGGGTCCAACTCTATTAGAATCCTACTAGAGCTGGGTCCAGCTCTAACAGACTCCTACTTCAGCTGGGTCCAGCCCTACTAGAATCCTACTGGAGCTGGGTCGAGCTCTAACAGAATCCTACCAAAGCTGGGTCCAGCTCTAACAGAATCGTGCTAAGAGCTGGGCCCCACTCTAACAGGATCCCACTGAAGCTGGGTCCAGGTCCAACAGAATCTGACTAGAGCTGGGTCCAGCTCTAACAGGGTCCTACCAGAGCTCGAAAATAATCCTACTAGAGCTTGGTTGTCATCATCATCATCATCATCATCATCATCAGCATCAGCTTTATCATCACCATCATCATCATCATCGTCTTCGTTACCATCATCATCATCGCCACCATCATCACTACAACCATAATCAGCATCGTCATCAGCATCGCAATCATCATCATCATAATCATCATCATCATCACTATCGTCACCATCATCATCACCATCGTCACCAACATCATCATAACTGTCATCGCCCATCATCATCATCATCGTCATCGTCATCATCATCACCTTCAGCACCCTCATAACGCCCCCGCACCCCCAAATCTTGAGATCAAAAACGTCCCATGAGATGACATTCCACACTCCGCTTCCCGATCCTCCTCCGTCTCCTAATCGTCCTCCTCGCCTTGATCACCCTCATCACGTCCACCGCGACTACCATCGTAGCAACGAACACCCCCCCCGCATCTCCCTTGGCATTCCCATTAGAACCGCAACCATCACAACCATGATCACCATCAACACCGCAACCATCAACACAACCGTCACCAACATCCCCATCGCCATCCGTACCAACAACACCATCATCAGCATCATCAACACCATACTCACTGTCATATTTAACATCATCGTCATCACCACCATCATCATGACCAGCGGCATCATCATCAAGCGATTCATCGTCTTCATCTGAAGTCTTCCAAGCCTGCAGATACGAGGTCTCACACGTGAGGATCATCCTTTCCCTCCTGCTCCTCCTCCTTGTTCTCCACCTCCTCCTCCCCCTTTTGCTCCACTTCGTCCGCCTCGTCGTCATCAACCTCATCATCATCACCATCATCACCACCACCATCATCATCACCGCCATCGTCCTCCTCAGCGTCATCATCATCTGTGCCACCTTCGGCATCATCATCATCATCATCATCAGCATCGTCATCGCCAGCGTCATCATCATCGTGATCGCCAGCGCCATCTTCATCGCCATCGTCACCATCATCACCATCACCATCCGTAATCAGCGTCCATATCTTCATCATGGCCACCATCATACCACACTCATCAACATCTTCACCAACACCATGTCGCCAGCATCGCCATCGTCATCACATATTGAACCCCGTGACGTTCCTGAATAAAGAAACAGGGTGCGAGCCCCAGGGGAAACACTTTAATTGAAAAATGCGAATGGTCACGGGGGGATCAACAATAATTACCCTTCAATCGTGAGAGTTCAGCAGCAACGCCAGCACCACCATCACCACCAACGACAACAACAACAGCATCAGGAACAGCAACAGCTACATCAGCAACAACAACAGCACCAGCAACAATAACAACATCATTTTAAGGCTTCTCGGTCGTATCTGCTCGCGTGCCTGTCAACACGTCTACTGATAGGACCACCCTTGATACGGTTGGGGGGGGGGGGGGGCAGGGGGAGGCGGTCGATGTGCGATGACTCCCACCTGCCGCCACCACAGAGTGCGCGGGCAAATACATACCACCTACTTCGGCTTGCTTCTATCTAATATTTCCATGTGTCTATCTATCAATATATATATATAGGTCTATCTGTCTATCGGGTAGACACATCAATCAGTCTACCTGCCTACCCAGTCGACACATCAATCGATTCCGATAGCGCTCGTGCTGGTCAAGCGGCAGCGACGCTGACAATGACGCCACTCTGCCAGCGACAGGTAGTGATGATGCCAGCGGTGTTGCTGATGGCGAGGCAGTGGCAATGGCGGTGGCGCTGGCGGGCAGGATCTTCTATCTCTCTATCGTTCTACCTATCGTTCTATCTATCGATCTATCGATAAATATATATATATATAAATTTCTCGGCCTATATATATATATATCGACCTCTCTATCGGGTAAACCGTCGGGACACCATCGGGACAACCGTCGGGACAACCATCGGGACAACCGTCGGGACAACCATCGGGACAGCAGTCGGGGCGACCATCGGGACAGCCATCGGGACAGCCATCGGGACAACCATCGGGACAACCATCGGGACAACCATCGGGAAAACCATCGGGACAACCATCGGGGCAACCATAGAGACAACCATCGGGACAACCATTGGGACAACTATCGGGACAACCATCGCGACAACCATCAAGACAACCATCGGGACAACCATCGGGACAACCGTCAGGACAACCATCGGGAGAATCATCAAGACAAACATCGGGACAACCATCGGAACAGCACCATCGGGACAACCGTCGGTCGGGACAACCATCGGGACAACCATCGGGACAACCATCGGGACAACCATAGAATCAACCATCGGGACAACCATCGGGACAACCATCGAATCAACCTATCGGGACAACCAATCGGGACAACCATCGGGACAACCATCGGGACAACAATCGGGATAGCTATCGGGACAATCATCGGGACAACCATCGAATCAACCATCGGGACAACTATCGGGACACGCATTGGGACAACTATCGGGACAACCATCGGGACAACCATCGAATCAACTAGCGGGACAACCAGCGGGACAACCATCGGGACACACATCGGGACAACTATCGGGACAACCATCGGGACAACCATCGAATCAACCATCGGGACAACCATCAGGACAACCATCGGGACAACCATCGGGACAACCATCGGGACAACCATCGGGACAACCATCGGAACAGCACCATCGGGACAACCATCGGGACAACCATCGGGACAAACGTCGGGACAACCATCGAAACAACACCATCGGGACAACCGTCGGGACAACCATCGGGACACGCATCGGGACAACTATCGGCACAACGATCGGGACAACCATCGTGACAACCATCGAGACAACCATCAGGACAACCATCGGGACAACCATCGGGACAGCCATCGGGACAATCTATCAAGACAACCATCGGGACAACCATCGGGACAACCATCAGGACAAACATCGGGACAACCATCGGGACAACCATCGGGACAACCACGGGAACACCAATCGGGACAACCATCGGGACAATACCATCGGGACAACCATCGGGACAACCATCGGGACAACCATCGGGACAACCATCGGGACAACCATCGAAACACGTACGGGACAACCCCATCGGGACAACCATCGAGACAACCATCGAATCAACCATCGGGACAACCATCGGGACAACTATCTGGACAACCATCGGGACAACCATCGAATCAACCATCGGGACAACCATCGGGACACGCATTGGGACAACTATCGGGACAACCATCGGGACAACCATCGAATCAACTATCGGGACAACCATCGGGATAACCATCGGGGGCCGCGCCCAGCCGGGGGGGTGTGGGGGGCGGGCGACCTTTTTGGCTCCATGTAGCCTCTAAAATGCAAGAACTCGCGCAGCTTCGCCCCGCCCGAACGCACGACATGAACCGACACCGAAAACGATTTCCCGATTGGGGCCACTTCCGCTCACAACCCCCAACCTCCGATCCCAAACCCTCGATACCCGCCCTCTTCGTCTTCGATCGGGGACCCTGGGGGATATGTTTTTTACCTGCAGTGTGAATTTCGTGCAGCCCCTAAGGCAGGGGAAGAGAGGACGGATGGAAGGAAGGGACAAGGGGGAAGGAGGAAGATTGAGCACGAGAGGGAGTAGCAGGGTGGCTCGGAGCAGAAAGCACGTGGCAGAACTAGACGGGCAGATCGGGCGGATAGACCCTAGCGGACGGGTCGGGAAGGCGGGCCCAGGCGGCCAGATCGAGCAGTTGCTGAAGCATGCGTCCTGCATGAATCGCGATGACGTCTCTAGCGATAGCGCGATTCCCGAGGAAATCATGAGAAAGGCCACAGCGAGAGCGTGATTCCTGAGTGTCGAGGGCGCGGCGTCTGAATAAACTGTGAGGAGGTCCCGCGCGAGAGCGTGCCTTTCGAATACACTGCCAGGGAGCATCAGGCGGGAGCCGTTGTTGTAACTCGGGGGCCAGGGGCCCAGCTTGAGCATGAGGGCGTTCCCTGGTAAAAAGCAGGATGCGAGCCCCGAGATGGGCACTCTAATTGAAACACATCCTGTGCACCGGTGGGGGATCAACAATGACGAACGAACAACACACACCCATACCCATAGGGGCGGTCGTTGGGAGGAGGACTCGCCATGGGTATGGGTGCGGGTTGTCGGACCCTGGGGAACGCTCCCGTTCGAGCGGGGACCCCCATCCGACAACACGTACCCATAGCCCTCTCCGACCCCCCTATGGGTATGTGTGTGTGTTGTTGGTTCGTCAAACAGTACTGATTGCAAACATGAAGCTTAAAAACAACAAGCCGCAGATATCAAACGGCAAGCAAATAGCGCCACGAAAGCCCATTTCAGCCACGCACCCAGGGACATTGAGTGACCGTTCGGCCCCCTCACTCTCATCATGCCAGCTGCGCCATTAGATCTGCCACAGGTTGCGCCACGCATCCCGCGGGCTACCAACTCGCGACTTTCTAGACGATTCCCAGCGCTCAATGGCGCAAACCGCTGCTGGTCCGTTGACGGCAAGTGTATGGGAAAGGTTTGCCTGTTCCCATCACTGGCCCGCAACGCTGCTCCTAACTGCTAGAAAACATGTGTGCGCATCTGCTGCTACTGCCATTCAACACTACGACCGTGCACCACTACAATATTGCCGCGCTGCTTGCACATGCGCGGTAGCGGAAATGAGCGCCAACGCAACTCTGCCGAGCGACGAGAACACGCTGTATCAAATCGCGCTCACCGAAGGTGCTCGCAGAGTGGTACCTGGACAGATTCTTCAGCACGCGACAGCAAGAGGCGCGACAGACAATGCCAAGCAATGAACCCCACGCCAAAATAAACATACTGCGAAAATCGCATTGCTGTCCAAATGGCCTCATGTTGCACCGATGCTGCACAGCCGCGGCGGATACGCTCAAAACACGCCGACCGAACTGGCGCACCAAGCAGCGCCCGCGGTGCAAGCGCCAAATGGCCAGACTGTGCCGCACTGGCGTGCAAGGCGAGCACCCCTGTCCGGGACTCGCACAGCGAACGTGGAGCCCAGCTGCCTGGGAACACACCCGCCGATGACCGCGCACGGAAGAGCGTGGCTTTCAACCATTGGGGAGGGAAGCGTCAAACACAAGCGCAGAAGCGTCCCACCACGCAGAATCGCCCGCGCCAACATTCCACGGCGCCCGCCTCCTGGCCAGGAGCACATCGTCACTCCCGCGTGTGAAAACATCAGTCGCTCTCACGGACGGCATCGCAATGCTTACCGACTGGAGCTATCACTTTCTTTACATTGCCCGCATTCGAAGGAAGCAGCGCGAGGTGATTAGGTACGCAGCAACGCCTTCGATCCTAAGAGATGGCATGGCCGAAGAAAATGCACCGCACGCAACTAACAAAATCTCCAGCGCCGTGCTGCAGGGGTCATCTGACCTTTTCGTCTGCCATGTGGTAAAGGCACAGCGCGTCCGACCAATCACACCCAGTCATGCCTCTCCTTTAGCGCATCGGCTCAAGAAATATTGAGGCATTGCAGCTCATAGAGAAGAGAGATGGGGACAGCGGCGCCAACTATGCAATATTACAAGCTTGTCCCGATCGACAAGGCTGCGCAATAGCATCGAAAGCGCCAATCGGTGAGGGAGACATGATACATGGCAGTCCAGAGGAATCATGAAAATGCGCAAGCTGCTGGAGATCGAAAGTTGGACGCTCGAGTGACAGATAGCATTTCGGAAAGCATCGTGCGCAAGTGCTCTGCCGTGCGCGATTGCCAACCAAATCATCTGAGTGGTCCGATCTCGGCACTGGGTGACTGTTCTAGACAGAAGGTGGCGATGGCAAGAACAAAGAAAGCCTACCCTACCTAACCGAACGTCTGTGCCGCTAGGACTTGCACGCCTGAAGAACAAACACAACATCACGTCCATCGGTGTTAGAAGGGAAAATGTATGACCATGTAAACAGAACGTGTTAGAACTGCGCGTGGGTTTCCTTGGATCGGCGCTGGACCCCCTAACTGGCGCGCGGAGCGCTCCAGGGGCGGCGCCGGAGGCGCCGCCAGGGGGGGCCCAATGCCGCGCCAAGAAGTCCGCGCGAAACTCCGACAATTTATGTGTATGCCATATGTTCGACTTCTACTTCCGCCGTCGCCCTGCGCTGCTCCCTTCTTTGACACCTTCTTTTACCAGCCTCGAACGTATCCATATCCCTGAGATTGACACGCCAAAAGGCGATGTCAATCTTAGGGATTCGCCCTCACAAAATGAGGGAATCCCTAAGATTGGCATCGTGATGAGGAGGTGCCCAACATAGGGATAGGGATACGTTCCAGGCTGGTAATTCTTCCGTGCAGGGACGAGCACCGGGATCGAGAGCCACTCCCGCTCGCCTTTTTTTGCGGCCCGCTGGCTCGCTCACGGCTTTGCGCCGGTCCGAGTGTGGCATTCGCGCTGCAGGAGGGTCACCCCTTCCGTGGCCAGCGCCGGGAGGTGCCCCCCCCAGCGCGCACAGAAAGATGGGCCCTCCACCCCGGCATCCCAACCATCTTTCCTCTTCGTCCATCCCGGCTCTCTCGGCACCCTCTCCCCCTCTCATCCCGCTCTCTGCCCCTCGTCCCCCTCACCACGGGCACACGCTAACATGTATTATTACGGATACGTGTGTCTGGCGCGAATCGGGGAAGGTACCTCTCGAAACGGGAGGGCAATGCCGCCTGCTCTGGCGACTGATCGAATCGACTCTGCACGGGAAACGGGACCCGTCGCCAGACCACACGTCTTGACCCATGTTTCTGCACTTGCTCTACTTTCCCCCTCTCTCATCCCACTCTCCGTCCATCGTTCCAATCACCTTCTCCCACCTCGCTGCCCCCCGCTTCCCCCCTCCCTTCTCCCTTCTGCGCCCCCAGCCCCCCCGCTTCCCCCCCTTTGCGCTCCCCGCCCACCCGCCCATCCCTTGAGGGGGAATCGTAGGAAGGGACCGGCTCAGGGGGGATCATTAATTTTGCTTCAGCGAAACATCTCCGATAAATCGGCGATAGCTTCTAATGGCGAATCCGCGCGCTCCTGGGCGGGGTGGGCCATCGGGCCGCTATCGGCAATGAGCGGCCGATTGGGGGTCGATGCGCCCCCCCTGACCCATTCCCCTGGTGGTTTTCGGGCCGTACCTCGGACCTCGAGCGGCAGTTCGGGATGATCCAGGCACCCCTGGAGTGCTCTCGGCGAGACGCAACCAATGGAAGGCTTCCCGAGGCTGAAAGACCGCCGAGAACCCGGGAAATCACCCGAAGAACTCGAACCTCGAACCCCGAGACGTCGTCCCCTCCTGAACCTATCCTTCCTAGCGCTGCCCCTGACCTGCTGTTCACCCTTCTCGCTCCAGACGAGAGGGCGCTCTGCCAGGTCTGCCGGTGCTGGCACTCCCAGCCGAATTCGCGGGCCCGCTTCAGCGCTACAGCGCCAGCATGGGGGCGGGGCCCCAATCCAGCGGGGCCTCGGCACGGAGGCGGGGCCGCTCTTGCGAGGTGAACGGGTCGACGAGAGTCGGGCGTCGCTAGAAGTGGTCCTGGCCCGAGCCCTGAGATCGGGGCGTTGAATTTCGTTTGCACCAAGAGTTTTTGCCTTGTTTCAGGCCTCGGGACCCTCACATGTCGATCTGGTGGACACATTGCGCAGAAAGATGGGCTCCGGGGGCTCTGGTGGCGGTGATGTTTGCGATGCTGCAGCTTATGGGCAACGTGAGATCTGAAGGAGGCGTCCGAGCTTTTCGCGCCGTTTTGGAGTCCCTGGGGCCCTCTGGGCCTCGTGAGGGGGGTGCTCTGGAGGCCATCTGAGCTGGCGCCGCAAGGAGGAGGAGGAGGAGGAGGAGGAGGAGGAGGAGGAGGAGGAGGAGGAGGAGGAGGAGGAGGAGGAGGAGGAGGAGTTCCGAACATAATCAAGGGGCCCAAGGACACACAAATAAATACACACAAATAAGATGGCTCCCCATATTTTTCCATACTTTCTGAGTTTTTGTCTTCCCGCCCAGTTCCCATATTTTCCAATATTTTCCTGAGAATCGGCGATGAATTGTGTCTGTGTGTTTGTTCCCCTCCTGACAGAAGCGCGACGTCGGAAATCTGGGCACGTCTTGCTGGGGGCGTCCAGGGGTGGGCCGCGGACCGGCCAGGCCAGGCTGGCACCACCGTGGTGGGGGGAGCAGCTGGGAGAAAGCTGAAGGGGGACCGGGGCTGCCCTCCTCCTCATCTCCCCCCACCCCTCACCCTCATAGGACATCCGTTTTCTTACTTTTCGCGGTTGCGACCGCTGCCAAGCCCGGCCGCACCCCCCTTCCCCCCCGGTGACGTCACGATTCATGCGGACCTCCCCGAGATGCCTTTGGCTCTTCTTAGGCACTCCCAGACGGCGTCGTCGCGAAACGTGACCTTACCGGCCCCCCGTCCCCCTTACCTCCACGACAATGCCTGCTATCGCCTGGTTGTAAAAACACGCTCTCTAAACAAGTCCTCCTCGTCGCACCACCAGCCGCGTCGATGAGGCGGGATGGGTTTTTCGACGGGAACCTCTTCACAACTTCTGGTCCTGAAGCTTCTGACCCTGATTCTCGCCGTACATTCGCACACATGCGTCTCAAAGGTGTCAAGCGGGTACGACAATATGGAGGGCGAGTGGTTTGTTTTCGAAATATGGCTCTCGACTTGGCGCCACGCGCATCGTCTTAAACATGTGCTGAGGGCAGCAAGGACGGAGGGCGGGCCACTTTCAACTGATGCCAGCGTTGACTCGAAACCGAAAGCTCCAGGCGATTGCCTTCCGCGCCCCCGGGCTGAGGCGCCTGCTTGCGCGACCGTGCCTCCTCCTCCTCCTCCTCCTCCTCCTCCTCCTCCTCCTCCTCCTCCTCCTCCTCCTCACCACCGGCCGCCCAACCCTGGCCGGCGCCCGGTGTGGACGCCGCGCAGGCCTGGCAGGCGCGGCCGGCGCAGCGCTTCCCCCGGGGCCTGCCCCGACGCTGGGCGAGCTCCCCCTGCCCTCGAGCGGCCTGCTCCCGAGGGCGGCAGAAGCCGCCGGAGCGGTCGTGCGGGCCGGGCGGACTTGGTCTGCGTGGGGGCCCGGCGGCAGCCCGAAGTCGGAGGACGACGACGGAGACGAGAGGAGGCGACCAAGGCGACCAGGAGGAGGGAGGAGGGTGACCAATGCAAAAGGCGGAGGAGGAGGAGGACGAGGAGGAGGAGGAGGAGGTGGAGGAGGAGGAGGAGGAGGAGGAGGAGGAGAAAGAAGAAGAAGAAGAAGAAGAAGAAGAAGAAGAATAAGAAGAAGAAGAATAAGAAGAATAATAATAAGAAGAAGAATAATAATAATAATCAGAAGACGAATAAGAAGAAGAAGAATAAGAATAAGAATAATAAGAATAATAATACTAAGAAGAATAATAAGAATAATAATAATAAGAATAATAATAATAATAATAATACTACTAATAATATTAATAAGAAGAAGAAGAATAATAATAATAATAATAATAATAATAATAAGAAGAAGAACAATAATAATAAGAAGACGACGAGGAGGAAGGCGGCGACAATGAGAGAGGCGAGAGGGGATGACGAGGAGGGAGGAAAGGCATCATTCGGCGCAGCTGGCGCACCAGACCCGGGAGGCAGCCGCTGCCTCCCGCCACGATCCCCGGCGCCGCTGGCTGGCAGCGCCGCGCGATCCAGAGGCAGCGCTCTGGCGGGCAGCAAGATGCCCGACTCGCACCAGACCAGGTGCGCCTATGGATGCCATGACGATGGGCACCCTACCCGCTCTGTCATTGAATTCAGAATGTCAGTAAGATGTCTTACGCATGTTCGAAACATGTTCAAAACGGGCTTCAGCACTTTAAACACATCTTCAAAACATGTTTTAGACACCTGGGAATTCATTGGCCATCTGCGTCCTCTCCATTGGTCGTCTTCCACAGAGGTACAGAAGGGGCGTTGACCTAAGGAACCCTAAATAAGGAACGAGCCCCATTTTTTCCCTAAGTTAAACTTCGATTTCCGATCGAAAACATAAGGGAAGCCTGAGGCAAGCTGTGAAACACTTAAGGAACGCGGAGCGCCTTCCCAACGAAAAGGGTTCCTTCTTCAGGGCCCCGACTGTAAACTTAGGTCGGGCATGTCCTCCTCCAGGCAGATCTTGGACGACAAAGAAAAAGTAGTCCAACGAATGCTCGAAAACAGTAAGAGGATTGGTGAACAGTCGCCCACGGACAATTTTTTAACTGTTTTTGAAGATTCCCGCTCTGGAGGGGCGTGCCCGACATAACCCAAGGTTGTCCGTGCCCGTGAGGGCCCGCTCGGCCAGGCCAGGTGGGGGCGCCCATTCCGCCACCGGGGCAGCGCGCAGCGTCTCGGCGCCCAGGCGTCGCGCAGGCAGGTGGTGCAGGCCTGGCGCTTCGCGCCCGCACAGGGCACGGGTGATTGGCATGCGGGTGGCCGCCCTGCCCCAGCTCGCGCTTGGCAGCTCGGACGTGGCCCGCGCCGTGCACCAGGCGCGGTGGAAGCGCCACTGGGACTGGGCCTGTCCCCAGGAGGCCCGCCGAAGGTCCGCCGGCCACGTCTGCTGCAAGGGGAGCCATCGGTGCTGCGACGGGCAGCAACGGGGCTCCGTTCAGCTTGGCCAGCGGCTCGCCGAACCGCTCCCGCTCCACCTCGCGCACGCGAGGAGGAGGAGGAGGAGGAGGAGGAGGAGGAGGCGGAGGCGGAGGAGGAGGAGGAGGAGGAGGAGGAGGAGGAGGAGGAGGAGGAGGAGGAGGAGAAGGAGGAGGAGGGGGGGGGGATGACAGTGGACTGCGCCCATCGCCGGACTGCACTGGGCCGAGCCGCGCGCCCGCCCTGCACAGGGCGGCCGCCCCACCCCCACGCCCTGCGCCACCGCTGCCGCGCCCTGGAGCCGAGCAACTGCGCCCCGAGCTGGCGCGGCCTGGACGGCCGGCGCGACGGGCGAGTCCCCCAGCAGCACCAGCAGCCGAGCCCCTGCCAAGATGGTGCGCTGGGCGACTTTGGCGGCCACTCTGGTCAGCAGCCGCGGCTCCCTAGGAAAACCCGGAGACGACCCCCGTCGCCAAAGGACGTGCCAGGAGGGAGCCCAAGGGCGGCCTTCGCCACATCATGGCACGCGTGGTTCAACTGCGCCACGGCCGTCTTCCACCCGCGCGCGTGGCTCGCCAGCAACTCCGTGCCGTGCAGCGCTGCGGACTCGGCGCGACAAGGGGCCTGGCCGACGACTATGGGGAGACCGACCCACCGGACCGTGAAGGCGGCCGTCCACCGCCGCGCGCCGTCCCGCAGCAAGACGCAGACGCGGCTCGGAAGTGGCTCCATGGTGAGCTCAGCGTCCGCATGGATGCCAAGGGCCTCCAGCTGGCTGACGGCGCGGACCCGACGCCACCGGCGCTGCCGCAACGGCTGACGTCAACGGCGGGCGCGCCCACTCCCACGAGGCCGCCAGGCCTTTGCTGCCGTCCTGAAAGCAGTGGCAGTAAGTTGCTGGGGAAGGGCAAGGGGGAGGGGCCCTGTTTTCTGGGTGCGCAGGATGTTTCCGACGTGTCGCGAGATGTTTCCCAAACAAGCGGCCGTAAAACGCGCTCTCTCCGAAACCCCGATGCACTGGACATTACAACGCGTTCGCGCTCACGAAGCTGCAGTGCTTTACAAATTACTACGCCTTCCAGCCCCTTGCAAATTACGACGAGATTCCACCCCGAGGTCCCGAACTGCCCTCACGGAAGCTGCCTAGAAGCTCCCCCCCCTCCTGAGCAGAAAACTGGAATTCTCTGTGTTGGGATATGTGTTCTGGGAGCGTTTTCGACCCCCCCCTTCGTCTCCTGAGAATTCGGCTCTGGAACCAAAGTCACGAATGCTCCAACATAGCCAGGGTTGCGCGCTCCCGAAGCCGGGAGCCCTCAGTGGAAAAGCGCGCTCCCAAGGCCACCCCCCCCAATCAATTGCTACAGACGCGCGCAACCAACTGGACACCAAACAGCCCAAACCAGCTGCCAGCAATCATCGGGGATGGACAGAACCCCCTTTGGCAAAACGTGGTTTAGGGAAAACGACCTCGGGCCCCAACCTGGCGGGCGCAAGCCTGGAAAATCACGGCCGGGGCGCCCTCTCGAGAACCGAACACGGACAATCCACTCATCGACGTGTCGGGGTGGGGGCCCTGCCCGCCCCCGAAATCAACTCAGACAACAAGTCAACCAGCCGACCCAGAGATCCGATGTCGTGATTTTTTCAAGACGGGGTCCCCAGAAGTCTCGACCCATTCCCCAGGGCCGGTTTTTCATCCTGAGTCGTTTTTTGACGGTTCCGGGGCCCGGCGAGGGCCCCTGGGGGCCGAAACTTGCGAAAAACCTCCGCCTTGATATTTTCAATGCGTTGGATCCCTGGGGAGCTGCTGGCCAGCCGACCGGCACGAGCACCCGCCGACCTGCCGACCCCACGCGGCCGCGCAGGCAACCCTCCAAGGGGGGGCGGCGGCGGCAGAGGGCCGGAGCCCTGCACCTAAGGCACGCTCAGGTGCCACCGCGGCCGACGGCCAGGGCTGAAGGGGCCCCAGGACACAAATAAATACACACCCAAACAGAACTCCCATATTTTCTTATATTTTCTGGGTTTCTGTCTTCCCCCCCACTTCCCACATTTTCTCATATTTTCATAGGATTCGACGATTCATTGTGTCTGTGTGTTGTTTTCCCTCCTGGAGGGCTGCCTCCACCATGCCCACCGAATCTAGCCCCCCAATCGGAAACTGGAACATACACGCCGGTCGGAAGAAGTATGTAAAAACATGGAGTAGGAAGGCGGATCAGGTAGATTGGGTTCAGGTCCTCCCAGAGAATAACAGAACACAGCAAAAGCATGCCGCCTCTTGAAGTAGGAAGGCGCTTGAAGCAGATTGGGATCTGGGAGTCCAAAAATACCTACTTTCAACGACCGGCGTGTATGCATTTCCCATGACTTTCTGAGGGTCGGGGACGACGTCGGGGCGGTGTGGTGTATACTGTTTCCCGGTTTTCCAAAAGGAAGCAACGAAAAATGTATACACAAGGATCCCGTGTGCACCAACATCCGCGTTCCTGTGCGAATTTCAGTGCAGAGTCGGAAAAAGCGTCGGTATAGAGTTCGTTTCCCTACTCAAGCGAGCCAAGACCCCCACGCGATCCACACCCTCACGCTTATTGAGCGACCTGGAGTACGGGGGCTTGGCTCGACTTGACGCACCCCTGACGCCGTGGCGACGACGCCTCGTCCAGGGGGCGGCTCGCTGTGCAGCCACGACCCAGAACTGCTGGCGTCGCCATTTTTTCAAAACGTGGACCCCAGAAGTCTGGACCCCTTCCTGGGAACAAGCTTTCCATGCCGAATACTTGTTGACGGTCCCAGCGCCTGGCCAGGCCCCCAGAACCCAGTACCAAAACCGTCCGTCAACTAGGAAGACGGGGACAACAACGACGACGACGACATGGACGACGACGAGGTACAGCGCCAGCAACAACAACACCCTGAAGTCCAGCATTGCGAACAAACTGCAACATCGCGAAAAACACGTTGATACGTCAGGGTCCTGGGGCCCGAAACTGGATTCGGGCCGGGCGAAAGGGGGGGGATGGCAAAGGGGAGGATTGAGAATCAGATCGCGTAGCTGATTTTCCCGGCGCCTCCCGGCGCCGGGAGGCGCTCATGTATCGAGGAACGGGCTCCTCGGTGGGGCCGAAACCAGCTGCATGCAGCAGATTTCGTACCCCCCCCTTTCCATCCCCCTCTTTCGTGTGGCCCGATGGATAACAACGCCCAGTTCCCAGAGATCCGATGTCGTGATTTTTTCAAGACGGGGTCCCCGGAAATCCCGACCCATTCCCCAGGACCGGTTTTTCATCCTGAGTCGTTTTTTGACGGTCCTGGGGCCCGGCGAAGGACCCTGGGGGCCGAAATTAGCGAAAAACCTCCGCCTTGATTTTTTGCAGTGCGTTGGATCTCTGGGTTTGAAACAATGCGACGCCCGGATCTCAGGGGAAGCCCCGCGCGGGGAGGGCCGGGCCCGGTGCCAGCTCCATCTGCCCGGGCATCCGCGGCATGGGTGGCGGCTGCAGCGGGTTCACGCCGGCCCGGGTCGGCCCTTCCAGGCCGAAGTCCCCCGCGGGCCCGGTTCCTGGGCGGGGGCCCTCGGGGGGAGGAGGGCGGAGGAGGGGAGGAGGAGGAGGAGGAGGAGGAGGAGGAGGAGGAGGAGGAGGAGGAGGAGGAGGAGGAGGAGGAGGGGAGGAGGAGGAGGAGGAGGAGGAGGAGGAGGAGGAGGAGGAGGAGGAGGAGGAGGAGGAGGAGGAGGAGGAGGAGGAGGAGGAGGAGGAGAGGAGAAGGAGGAAGGAGGAGGAGGAGGAGGAGGAGGGAGGAGGAGGAGGAGGAGGAGGAGGAGGCGCGCGCACCCCCAGGAGAGAAACGCAGGGCCGCTCTGACGATGTCATTTTGCGAACACTCCATCTTGTGCCACGGCCGCTGCGTTTGGGGGCGAGCGGACGAGAGGCACGAGAGCTTCGGAAGGAAAAACAGTGAGCGAAAGTGGACAAAACATTCTGACAACCCAATCCTCCCGAACCGAAGGGAAGTGTAGTTATCGAAAAGTATGTTCACTGCGCGCCTTCGAGACCAAGATCGAGGCAAACGTGTGGACCAGACGGGCAGGGTATGGCATCGCGATGACAGTCCAGCGAACTCCCCCAGGACCGGCTCCCTCGAGGTGCTGGTGGGGACGCCCAGCGCGGCTGCAGACACCCCGTCCAGGACAGATCCGACTGAGTTTTGTCGGGTCTTCCGCTGGGACGTTTCCAACCA
Source organism: Prorocentrum cordatum (assembly GCA_963575745.1). Taxonomy (NCBI): domain Eukaryota; class Dinophyceae; order Prorocentrales; family Prorocentraceae; genus Prorocentrum; species Prorocentrum cordatum. The sequence goes on along the minus strand of CAUYUJ010009014.1, from coordinate 361,104 downwards.
GAAACCGAATTCTCTTTCTCCAAGGCTTTCCCCAGAGGCAATAGTCTGTGGCGACAGAGACGGCGCGGCTACGCGCAGCAACAACTTTCAGTTTGTAATCATGCCACATCTTAAAGGTATGAGGGTTCTCGAGAACCCAGGGGACCCCGGCGAACTGGGCGGACCTGGCCAGATCGAGAGCTGCGTCCAGCGTGGCGCTGCCAAGAGCGACCTTGGCCAGGTCGCGGGCGTCGAGACCCGGGATCCCCCTGATAAACTTGCGAGACCGAATTGGGTAAGTCCAATCCCGCGCAGCTGACCACGAGCTGCAGGGTGGAGCAAGCATCGAGCCGATACAACGGCCACGGGCGAGGTCCTGTTTGATAGGCCCGCGGACTCTGGGATCGCACAGGTCTGAAGACGGCCCGTGGAGGAGGTCCCATTCACGAACATTAAGCCCAGCCAGACGAATTGTCTTGCTCACAACCCCGCAGCCTGAAAAGCAATCAGCACTGTATGTCTCATCCACACATGCTGACGACAGAAAACAAGAGGGGCGCGCCTGCCGAGGAACGCATTCCCGAGCAGTGACTCGCAGCGCGTGCAGTGGCTTCTGGTCAGGGCGCCCAGCTTCCCGAACTCGAGACTTACGCGCGCATGCTTCTCGTGCCGAGCAACAGACTTGAGCTTGCGCCAGCGCCCCTTCTTCATCACTTCTGGCAAACCGCGAAGGTCGCGAAGCCGGTCGTGCGAGGCTCCGCTGTGCCCGGGCTGGTAGGGCACTAGCTTCAGCCCGAGCGTCGCGTTGGCAGCCCTCGCGTCGGCCAGCAGGTCCTGGTAGGTGAACGGGAAGGCCCGCTCCGCCGCCGGCCTCGAGTTGGTCTCCCTCCCTCCAAACCCCGACATGGCATCGCTCAAGTTGAGCGATGCCATGTCCAGCTGGAGGCTGTCGTCGAGCACTCCCACCTTGGTTGGGATCCCCAGCTCCTCTGGGGCAAGCAGCAGGCGCCAGTGTCTGGAGACCCCATTCACTGGGGGTACGAAGTGGCCACACCTGCTGTTCAGCAGCTCCGACGGCCTCAGGTAGCACATGAAGCCCAGCAGGACTGCCGCCGCCTTGTAGCGCTTGCCTCGCGCCAGCAGCCAATGGCAAACCGCCGCCAAGACGCAAAAGCACATCGGGTAGCGGCTCCAGCCAGGGCACGGACGGCGCCAGCCTTTCGCCGCCCTCCACGATCGTGGGAGACAAAGCTGGCCAACCTTCCCAAACTCTGGGAGGACACCCGCCAGCAGCTTCTCCCCCACGTTGGCCCGCTTGCCAGAAAGGATCAGCTCCGTCATGTGGATGCACAAGGCCCCGTCCGGCTGGGATGGCGGGCGGAGGCCTAGGCGCCGCTGCTTCGCCCAGTCGTAGAACCGGGAGACCAGGAGGTGGTAGTAGTCCCTGGTCTTGGTCTGCACGGCGCAGGACTCCAGCAGGGTCCCCAGCTGGTCCATGGCCTGGCGGGCGGAGACGAGGTACATGAGGTGCGCCTGCGTTTGCGCCAGCCCATCGTGGCGTCGTCCAGGTCGTCGCTGTCTGAGCTCTCCACTGCGACCACCGCCTCGCCGCTGCCCAGGTCGGCGTCGGCCCCCGCGAGGCCGACGCTGAGCAGGGGCCCACCGAAAGCCTCCTTCGCCGACGGGCCCTCCAGCTTCGGCGCCTGCCGCTGGCTCGGCAGCGCTGGCACTGCTGCGTTCAGGGTCCGCTTCTTGCTCTGGACCTCCGCTGGCGGCTGCGCCGGGGAGGTGAGCTGGGGCTGGCGGGCCGGCGCCGGTCTCGCCGGCGCGGGCGCGGCCAGGCGCGCCAGCCGCTCGGGGGCCGCGGTCCGCCGCGAGACCGCAGGCCTGCGGCCGAGGCCCGCCTCCATCAGCGTCTCGCGATGGGTCGTCGGCTGGATTGAACTCTGACTTGATCCAGCGGAAATGCGGGCGAATGTTATGAATAAGACACAAGGCGCGAAAGCGCCGAATCTGCCACAGCACTAGTTGTTGCAGCTTCCCCGAGCGAACGAGAGCGTGATAGCCATGTTGTCGATCAAGAAAAGGTTACGACTGTTTCGAACTCCCTCGGCGATCAGACTCTCCAGTCCTAGAACTAGTGCCCGAGCTTCTAACTCCAGAACGCGTTCTACAAAGTTCCTCTGACCCTTCACATGCAGCACACATGCAGCACACATGCTGCACACAAGCAGCACACACGCAGCACACACGAAGCACACATGAAGCACACATGAAGCACACATGCACACACACATGCACACACACATGCACACACATGCACACACAGGCACACACATGCACACACATACATATACACATATACACATACACCCATATACACATACACTCATACACACCTACCTACCTACCTACCTGACTACCTACCTACCTGTCTACATACATACATACATACATACATACATACATAAATGCAAACACACATACATACATACATACACACATACACACATACACACATACACACACATACATACATACATACATACACACACATACATACATACATACATACATACATACATACATACATACATACGTACATACATACATACATACATACATACATACATACATACATTACATAGCTACATAGCTACATTACATACATACATACATACATACATACATACATACATACATACATACATACATACATACATACATACATACATACACACATACATACATACATACATACATACATACATACATACATACATACATACATGCATGCATGCATGCATGCATACGTACATACATACATACATACATACATACATACATACATACATACATACACACATACACACATACATACATACATACATACATACATACATGCATGCATGCATGCATGCATGCATGCATACATACATACATACATGCGTACATACGTACGTACGTACATACATACATACATACATGCATGCATACATCCATACATACATACATACACGCATACACACCTACACACCTACCACACATACACACAGACACACAGACACACACAGTCAGTCATCACCCCCATCTTCGACGCCCACTGATTCTCGGGTCACAGCTCTGGCCTGCGGCGGCCGACCGGTGCGATCTCGGCACCCCTGGACGCCTCTCGACGAGGCGTCCAACTGCAAGGGGGGGAGCAGATTCCGAGACGAGAAGCGCGCCGACAAAAACCGACGAGCGCGCCCGAAAACCTCGAACCTCAAACCTCGAAAGCTGCCTCTGGCATCACCCCCCCTCTTGGCCGCCCCCGGAAGCTGCACGGAAGGACCACGTGGCGAGGACAGAGCAGCGCCCGCCGCGGCCGCGGAGGTCCCGAGAAGGCCGCCCGGAGCGGCGGCAGCGTGCACATGTTCGGCCGGAACAGCGGCGGCAGGTTCATACCTGCGCCGCTGGAGCGTTCCCTCCCCGCCCTCCTCCTCCTCCTCCTCCTCCGCCTACTCCTGCTCCTCCTCTTCTTGGTACTCCTCCGCCACCTCATCCTGCCTCCCTCTTCTCCTGCCTCCCTCCCCTCCCTCGCCTTCCATCTTCCTCCCCGTCCTCCATGCTCCTCCCTCCTCCCTGCTCCTCCTGCTCCTCCTGGTCCCTGCTCCCTGCTCCCTGCTCCCTGCTCCCTGCTGCTCCTCCTCCTCCTCCTCCTCCTCCTCCTCCTCCTCCTCCTCCTCCGCCTCCCTCGTGCCACTCCTGTCACCACCGTCGTCCTCCTCCCACCGCGAGCTGCCACAGCCGTCGGCCCCCCCTTCGAGGAGGGCTGGCGCGAGGGGGGGCGGGCGGGCACCGATGGGCGGCAGGCTCATGGCGGAGCCGTCGGGCATCCTGCAGGAGACCTTGCCGGGGAGGAGGGGGGCTGCGGGCGAGGGGCGGCGGGGGCAGAGCGAGGCCGGGCTGCGATGGGAGGCTGATGCAGGGCTCCGCTCCCCTCGCCCCCCCCCCGTCCTCCTCTCCTCTCCCCTCTCCCTCTCCCTCCCCTCCCCTCCTCGCCCCCCCCCCCCCGTCGCCCCCCCGCGTTGCACCACCGTCGTTCCGGTGCTCCTCCTCCCTTTGCTCTGCCCTTCGCCTTCCTGCTCCAGCTTCCTGCGCCATCCACCTCCGTCCTCCTACCTCCTGCCTCCTCCTCCTTAAGCCTCCTCCTCCTCCTCCTGCATCCTGCTACATCTGTATCCTTCGTCTCCTGCTGCAGCGAAATCCCTTTTCCTTCTGGATAACTCGTTCATGTTGCACCGCCAAACGTGCCCGTAGAACGGTGCCACGCTTGTTGGCCTGAGACTTCCGTAAGAATTACGACCCTGATGTTTAAATTCGCAACAGTTACACGGATACATCACAAGTGGCTTTCAACATGGGGATCTCGCCTGGGCGCCGCGTACATGCGTCTTCACTCCTCGTAATACATACAAGGACGCGGACCGTTTTCAAGATGGGGTCCTCGCCCTAGCCCCGCGCACAATCGTATTCAAATTGTGCAGCAGCTGAAGTATGTACAACGGTTCCTTTCCAACATGGGGCTCTCGCTCGAGACTTCCACGGACAATTCATCACATGTAGCACCTGTGCGGATGGAGGGCGGCTCCTCCTGAGAACCGTGCTCATGCCTGAGTCTTCCTCGATGCTCAGGGCTCGAAGCGCAACCTTGCGCAACCGCTGCGCGGGTGGGGCAGTCCTTCTTGAAAGCGATGGTCTCGCTGGACGCCCTCCCGAGCTGCACGATCATACAGTCGGGGCGTTCACCTAAGGAACCCTAAATAAGGAACGAGGCCCCTTTTTACCATAAGTTAAACTTCGATTTCCTATCGGAAACATAAGGGAAACCTGAGGCAAACTGTGAAACACTTAAGGAACGCGGAGCCCCTCCCCAACGAAAAGGGTTCCTCCTTCAGGGCCACGACTGTATCTCTTCGCATTCCTGCGTGCACGCCGGAAGGGTGCGAGGCGGCTCCTTTTCAGAACGGTGCTCTCGCTCGAGCGGCACGCCCACGGGGTGCTCGTCTTTCACGGGGGGCGCCTCCTGCAGTGAAGGGGAAGGCTTGTGCAGAATCATGAGGGGGGGACTTCGGATGGGAGAGTGCACTGCAGCATCGCTGACGCATCGTGGGCTTACTCTGGTCCTCTTCCTCTTCCTCCTCATGCTCCTCCTACTCCTGCTCCTCCCACGTACATCCTCCTCCTCCCCCCATTTCCTCGTCCTTGCCCTTGTAAATAAACTGCTCCTCGCCTGACCACCAGACGTGTCGTGGCAGGGCGGGCCGGACGTTTCGCCCGAGACGTCCTCACAGCATCCGATCCTGTATGGCCCACAGTGACAAGGCTGGACGGCTGCTCGTTTCAAACTGAGTCTCTCTCTCGCCCTAGCGCCACGCGCACTCGTCTCAAACCACGTGCAGCACGTGCAAAAAGAACACACTCTGGAGCTGCCGCCGGAGAACTCCGCAAACGAATCTATCGAGCGTAACATTTGAAGGGGAACTGGGACACACAAATCAATATACGCCGATACAACTATCCCCCACATTTCCTCATATCTTCTGGGTCTTTGCCTTCCCCCCCACCTCCCATATCTTCCCATGTTTTCTGGGAATCGCCGATTAATCGCGTCAATGTGTTTTGTCCCCCTCCTCAACATTGCGCAACCGCTACTCCAGATTTCGTAACAAAAGGGAGGGGGTCTGGACCCTCCAAGACAAGCCATTTCAGACCCCCCCCCGTGGGAGAACCCTCCAAAACATCGTCCCCAGACCCCCCCAGGCCCTCCAGGATAGCCTGGAAGAGACCCCCCCCGAAATGAGACCCCCCGCCCTTTGTTACGAAATCTGGAGTAATCGTGTCAATGTGTTTTGTCCCCCTCCTCAACATTGCGCAACCGCGACAGGGACGGAGGGCGGCTCCCCTTCAGAGTGGGGATCTCGTGTTTCGAGGGGGGCGCCCCCCGCAGCGAGGAGGGCGGCGCGCGGGGGCGTCGGAGACCGGAGCTCTGGGACTGGAGCGCATACTGCAGCATCGTTGGTACATCTTGGGTTTGCGCTGGCCCCCTCCTCCTCCTCCTCCTCCTCCTCCTCCTCCTCCTCCTCCTCCTCCTCCTCCTCCTCCCTCCTTCCCATCCTCCTCGTCCTGCTTCTCCTCCTCCCTCCTTCCCATCCTCGTCCTGCTTCTCCTGCTCCCTCCTCCTCTTTCCCATCTCCTCCTCTTTCCCATCTCCTCCTCTTCCTCCCCCTCCTCTTCCTCCTCCTCCTCTTTCCTCCTTCTCCTCCTCCCCGGCCATTTCCTACTGATTCTCTCCTCTCTCATCCCTCCTTCCCGTCCTCCTCCTTCCCTTCCTTCATCCCTCCTCCTCCTCCTTCTCCTGTTCCTCATCCTCCTGTTCACCCTCCCCCTCCTCCTCCTTCTCCTGCCCCTCCTCCTCCTCCTCCTCCTCCTCCTCCTTCTAATAGGTGTCCCAGCATTTTCCAATGCAAGGAATGCTTGGCTCTTGCTCCGACCCCTGCCAGCCTCACCAAGCTCCTCCAAGGACCGTGCGCGTCCACGGCCCAACAGGGGCTCAGGGATACGGCGGATTTTGCAGACCTTCCCACCAATGCGCACTGCAGTGGTGGAGGCTGCCCTTGAGGCCCCCAGTGTTCTCGACCCTGTGGCTGGGGTAAAGGTGAGCGCTGCCTCCGTCGGGGTGTCTGCTGCGCCCGCTGCAGCTATCGTCGAGCTCCACGGGCACCAGGTTCTGGTGACCCCCGCGACCATGGTTCGCACCACATGTGGCTCTTCTCAAATGCCCCAAAGGTAAGTGGCTAAGTGTAGGCTCGACTCCGAGTGTCCAGGACACTCCGGCCACGGAGAGCCACACGTTACAGGCAGAATCACAATTTGTTCGCCATCAGGGCGGGGCGGCATCCAAAGTCACGACAACCCCTCGTATCCGTTCTTTTTGTTATTTGAAAACGCATACACACATATATATATATATATATATATATATATATATATTATATATATATATATATATATACATACATATGAAGCAACAGCAAATCCTGACGCTGTCGCGTCTTGCTGCTTTACTTTGTCTGCAGGGTGAGCGGCTCATGAGTTGGCCCGTGCTCCCGTCGGCTGCACGACTGCACGACTCGGCCAGTCTGGTGGTCCTCCTCCTCCTCCTCCTCCTCCTCCTCCTCCTCCTTCCTTCTCATCCACCTCCTGCTGATATATGCCGTGGCAGTGACGGCGGCGCATCTCGGAGCAGGGCGAGTTGAGACAGATGCAGCCTCAGGGGTCCAACTGCACCAATGTTTCGAGCTGCGTCCGGCCGCGTCGACGAGGCGGCCGCCTGAAGGTCAGTTACCGTTGTCTGAACACGCTCGGGCGAAGAGAACTATGCACATGCACCGATCCTGGCAAGGCCCATCCTTGACCCAGGATCGGTGCATATGCCTTCCTGGCCAAGGTAGGAGGGCGTATGCACCGATCCTGGGCTCAGGATGGGCCTGGCCAGAATCGGTGTATGTGCATAGTTCTTTTTCCTCTACACGCCCTCCTCTGAGCCGAGAGGATCGAGCGAGCGGCAGGGTGCCGGGCGGCAGGCTGGCTGGCGGCAAGCAGTCGGAGGCACCCCCCGGCGGGGGCGGCACCGCTGCCACACGCGCGCGCGCAGCGACACACGGCGTGTGGCAGGGGCGGCGATCATGGGCCGGCATCTATGGAGGAGCAGAAATCGGGAGCGGCCAAGAGGGGGGTGTCCAAGAGGGGGGGGTGCAAATCATGACCGGCGGCATGTGCGCGGCCCAGCGGGGGGGCCAGGGACGTAATGAAGTAAGAAGGGGCGCCATGAGATCTGGGGAGATATCATGGCCCCCGCCATGATATCCACCCCCCCCTAGTCATCACCCCCCTCTTTTCCGCTCCCGAAGAAAACTGTGTAAACATCGACCTTCGGAAGTCCGCGCGGATAAATCGCGATGCCAAATTTCGGGCCATGTGCAACCTTCGGGGGCCCTCGCTGGGCCCCGGGACCGTTAACAAAAAGACTCGGAGCGCACCGCCGGTCACAGGGAAGGGGTGTAGACCTTCGGCGTCAACGTTGTGACAAAAATCACGACGTCGGGGATCCAGGCTAGCTGAAAGAGAAGCCCTGAACACAAACTTCGACATCTTCGAGTGTCATCCCCGTCCGTCTCTGCAGCACTCTGCGGCTTTCATGGGTTTCCTATCCAGGAGCGCTGCTACGCCTGCCCCACACCGAGGCCAGTCCATTCGTGATGAGCAGATGCCGCCATCTGGTACAAAGCGGGAGGGGTTCGAACCAGTATGCCTGGCATGTGATCGGCCCTGTCAGAGGCCTTGCTCACAATGAATAAAAGAGTAAAGGTTTCTCTCGCCACATGCCCAAGACTTGCTTCGCTCATTCCAGGTGCGCCAAATGTGAGGCTCGATGTATGTTCGCTGTTCTACGCAACAACCTTGATGCATTTCTAATATGCTGCGTGGGGTCTCCCTGGTTTTCTGGGCATCTGTGCAACAACCTCGATGCGTGTCGGGGGCGGCGCGCGGGGCTTCGATGGTTTGACTCGATTAATGTTTCGGGGCAATGCGCATGGTTTCGATGGTTTTTTGGGGGGGCTTACACGCATCAGCCGGGATGCATTCTGGGTATAGTGTGCGGGGCTTCGATGGTGAGGCCGAGCCGATGAGTTAGGCCTTGATTGCTTGTCTGGGAATGCGCTGTTGGGAGATTCATTTAACAAATGTGTTCAGGGATTCGCGCAGGAAGCCTTTTGGGATGCGTGATGGGGTCCTGAAGGTATTCCAATCCTGGGGGTCCGTGGGGGGATCGTGATGGATCTCCGAGGGACGTTTGAGGGAACCCCGAAAGACTCCATCATTCCATCTGGAAGCTTGAAGGTTTCATAATGGAATCCTGTTGGATTCCACGGGAATTCCTGAAGGATTGGTGAAGAATCCCTTGGGGGTCCTCAGGTGTCTGTGAAGAATCCTTCAGGACACCAGAGGAATCACACCAGCCCTTCTGGGCGCAAGTGGTTTACCGCGCTTCTTCTTCCAACCCTTTTCTCCCCCTTCGGGGAAGGGCTGGCCCCCGCCCTTTAACCCCCTCCCCGTGGACCTGGGCGGGGAAGTTTCGCGACCCACTGGAGCCTTGAAAATAGCCTTGGCGAGAACCCGCGTATACGGTTTCTTCTCTCAAGTTTTCGGCCCAGTTTGGGCTCCAAGGGGGGGCTGTAATTTACGACCCCCCTGTTTTCAAAGTTTGCCATACATCTCCACGTCACTGGAACATGCAAGACGTATTGCGCACCCGCGTTGAAGCCTTTGTCGGGCACCCTTTGGTCTGGAACTGTGTATGCCCGATTTCTCGGGCACCCCTTTGTCCTGTCCGTCTCCAGCGTTTCGGCGTGCGTGGCTGGCGATCCTCATCAGGACATGCCACAACCAACAACATGGGGCAAGCCGACGCTGTCACGAACGACGCCTCCGTGTCCGACTTTGTGAAACACCGCTGTGTGCAACACCCGACACGCTAGACTCTGTCAAGCGGGCTCAACGCGATAAGCGTGGACAGTTGCAGTGCCAGCGTGAACCTGGGCCTGGCTTTTCGGCCTTCAGAGAAGGCAAGAAACAACTGCCCCTCTTTCGTGACATCGCGGCCTCCCGGCGAATGCATTGGTGGCGGATGCCAACCGCGGCCCGAGGGAATGAGCCACCTGGCCCTTGGCATCAGGCGCTCGTGGGGCCCCTCGCTCGGGAGACCCGTCCTGGCCTCCGCGGCCGTCGGGGCCCAGCTGCCGGCATCGCACGCGCACGCGGCAACGGACTCAGAACGCACCTGCGAAGCCCCTCACCTTGAAGCGACCATAGCTCCCTGTCTGACAGCTGGGGCGGAACGCCAAAAACACTGGTCTCAAGACGACGGCGCCGCTTGGACGCTGAGCCCCGGCGCCGAAGTCGAGCTCTGGCGAAACTTTCGGCTGATAACCAGAAGCTTGCCAAACATCTCCACGTTACTGGAACATACAAGACATCTTGCGCACCCGCGTTGAAGTCCTTGTCGGACACCCTGTGGTCTGGGACTGTGTATGCCCTATTTCTCTGGCACCCCTCGTCCTGTCCGTCTCTATCGTTTCGGCGTGTGGCTGGCGATCCTCATCAGGACATGCCACAACCAACAACACGGGGCAAGCCGACGTTGTCACGAATGACGCCTCCTTGTCCGACTGTGTGAAGCATCACTGTGTGCACCACCCAACTCTCCAGAAGATGTCAACCGGGCCCAGTGCGATGAGCACAGACAGTTGAACTGCATGCGTCAACCCATAGGGCCTGGCTTCTGTAGGCTTCAGAGAACGAAACATGTTTTGATCGATCTCCTCCAAGGCCGCACCAAGATGGCCCCCGAGGCCCCCAAGAGTGCCCCCAAGGGCCCCGGGATGCCCAGGAAGCCCCAAGAGGCCCCAAGAGGCCTCCAAGAGGCCCCTAAGAGGCTCCCAAGAGACCCCCAAGAGGCCCAATGAGGCTCTAAGGGGCTCCCCCGAGACAGCCAAGACGATCTAGGAGGCCCCCCAGGGTCCAGGCCCCCAAGACGCTCCAAGAGAACTCGCAGAAACTTTCAAGGGACATTCGAAGAGACTCCGAGAGGCGTCCAAGAAACTTCTGGCCATTCTGCTCGCCCTCTTCATCCTCCTCCTTTGCCTCGTCTTCCTCATCCGCCTGTTCCTCCTCGTCCCTCCTTCGACCCACTTCCACTCCCCCTCCCCTTCCTCCGATTCATCCTCCATCCTCCCCCTCTTGGGGAATGACGGCTTCACCAACCCCTGATAACACTGCATGCTCCTCCGCACCCCTGATCAGGGCAACTCGCTTGGCTTGTGTTTCTAGATGTGCTGGTGGGGCTGCACGAAGCGTATCGAACTTCCAGAAACCATCCGAAATCCTTCAGCAATTCGTCCGTGATCCTGTGGAATCCTCTGGAGTCCAGAAAAATCCTTCAGGGACCTAAGGAAGTCTCAGGAATCCATCGAGGAGACGTCGGGCGAACAACGCAATGTCAACGGGGGGAAGGGGGGTACCCAGGGCGCGCCGCGCACGGAAAGTCGGCCCAGAAAACCCCCAAACCTGGCTTCCGACGGCGTCAGACGGGCCAGGAACGCCCTCAGACTGCCAAAGAGCATCCCAAGGATGCCCCCTAAAGCCCCCAGGAGGCCCAAGGAAGCCCCCAAGAGGCCTCCAAGAGGCTCCCAGGAAGCTCCCAGGAGGCCTCAGGAGTGCCCAAAGATGCTCCCAAGCAGCCTCCTTCTCCTCGTGTTTCCCTCTCCTCCGCTTCTTCTTTCTCCCCCACGTGGTCCTCGAAGGGGGTCCACAACGGCTGGGGGAACACATAGTCCGATAGCTTGGCCGAACTCTGGCCGCATCGTTCGACCAGATAGGCGTTTCCAAAGGCAAGTGGCGGCGGTGATTTGCCGTCGGGGCCTTCGATACGCTCGTAAGATTCATATGCTCCGCCCGCATGTGGACAAAAGTGCACTCGTCATCACATCCGCTATGCAATCGCACGCGGGCATGTGCACTGCTTCTCCGTCTGGGATGTCTGAGCTTTCGTTCCTAGTGCGCGCGCTGAGTCTGTGTGCGATGCACAGAATCAGAGGGAGGTATGGGAGGGGGCAGTGCTGAACGACTATTGCACACCACCACATCACGTCATGCTGCGCTTTCCCTGATTCCGCCCCCTCCACAACT
>CAUYUJ010009014.1:336010-344232 GCA_963575745.1 Prorocentrum cordatum | reverse complement strand
AGCATCAGCATCAGCATCATCATCATCATCATCATCATCATCATCATCATCATCATCATCCGCCTATTCCTCCTCCTCCTTCCTCCTCCTTCCTCCCCCTCCAATCTCCCCAATCCTCCTCCTCCTCCTCCTTCTCCTCCTCCGATTCCTCCTCCATCCTCCCCCTTCTTGGGGTATGACGTCTTAACCAGCCCTTTATTCCGATACATGCTCCTCCACATCCCTGATCAGGGCAACTCGTATAGCCGTCGTGACTGGATGGGCTGGTGATGCTACGCGAAGCGTCTAGAATTATGTTTATGCTGGTGTATATTCTTCGACGACAAAAACAATCGGACAATTACTTCGCTCTGCCCCAGCGCCCCAGCTACTAGAGAGTGCGTGCGGATTGCCTCTGCCGCGCCACGACGGAAAACAATTCTTCCACGAACTGGGTACGGAACGAATTGTCCTCGATGCCTGGCGGCAAACGTGGCCAAAACCCACCAGCGACGGCTGTGGGGCAGGGGGCCTTGCGTTTCCAGTGGGCAGCGTCCCCGGCGACGCCGACGAGGAGCCCTGCTCAAAGTGGACAAACAGAAACTGCTGACAACACAGTCGGACTTCATTGGAGAGGACACGCGAGAGGACACAAGACCCTTCCGAGGGCCACACTGCCACAGGAGTGTGGGAAGCAGGGGTCGCGAGGCACAGGACACAAGGGTACCCTTGAGCTGGCAGCAGCAGGCCCTTCCCCTCCTCCTCTTCAGTTCCTGTGGAGCGAGCAATATATGTGGTAGACCCTAGGAGGAGGAGGGGGAGGAGGAGGAGGAGGAGGAGGAGGCGGAGGAGGAGGAGGAGGCACAGGGGCCGACTGTGTTCCCCAGTCTTTCGCTCTTTCCGCACCCGCTGCGATCGTGCCGGCTTGCCGAGCTACCGCCCCGTGCGCCCCTCCCCTCCCGGCACAGCGCAGCGAAAAAGGGTGGCAACCCGTGCCGCCTCGGCCGGCGCCTCCAGACTCCTGACCCAGCTTCTCGTCCCCTATAATTAGAGGAGGAAGAACTATGCACGTACACCGATTCTGGCCAGGCCCCTCCTGAGCCCAGGATCGGTGCATACGCCCTCCCACCTTGGCCAGGAAGGCATATGCACCGATCCTGGGCCCAGGATGGGCCAGGCCAGGATCGGTGCATGTGCACAGTTATCTTCGCCCGAATAGTGGCTGCTTCGAGCCGCTGGCCCAAAAAAGCAAGCCGCGGGCTCGATGAAAGCGACGCGGGTGGACGGCCCAATGTCTCCCGTGAGAGAAGCCGCACAAGGCGGCTGTGCACCACCTCCCAGCCGTGGCCCAGGGCTGTGACGAGCCCTGCGCTGGTGCACATGACCCCTGGCCTCGCTCACAATCCTGGGGCCGAAGATTGCCCTGACTACAGACAGTCAGGGAATGCACGTTGGTATAATTTGAAGACCCCCAGCAGAACCCAGGTTGGAGGGAGGGCCGCAACAACGGCAACGACGACGACGACGACGACGACGAGGGCGACGGCGACGGCGACGCCGACAGCGGCGGCGACGGCGACGACGATTTCTATGACGACGGCGAAGGACGACGACGGGAGCAACGGCGATGGGCGACGGCGACGGCGGCGGCGGGGACTGCGAGAGAGCGGGGCAGTTGAAATTCTAGAAGGAGCGGCACAGTTGAATTCTAGAAGACGCCTGGTCCCCCCTTCGTCCCCACCCCCTGCCCTCTTCCGTCGCCCGTTCTGGGAGATGATCGCTGCCCCCAAAGAACATCATACAAGGGTGGAGTGCTCCGACAGGATCGCCCCGAAACCCATGCTGTTTTGGTGTCTCGCAAAGCCCGGGTCCCCCCCCAAAAAAAAACCCACGCGGTTCCCATTGGACGATCCCCACCTGGATCCCCATGGGATCCCCGGTGGATCCCCACCCGGATCCCCCGCCATCGACGCCCGCGGCAGGGTTCAAAATCCCGTTCTGGCACCCCTCCCGAATGTCCTTTTGTCGGCGGTGAACAAGCCTCCCTTCAGTAAACCTCCCTTCAGTGAGCACGGCCTGGGACCGAAATGGACCCGCAAAAATGACGGCCGCGACGCCCTCTCGCGAACCGAAAACGGCCAATTCGCTAATCGACGTGTCAGGGTAGGAGGTCTAGCCACCCCCGACGTGTCCTTTCGGGGGCCCCTGCGCTGGCTTTGCCGTGCCCAGCGCCTGCGAGCTGCCGCCGAGGCCCCTCCCCAGTGGCGCCTGGGCCGAATTTCCAAATCGGCGCCCCTCCAACGGTGACTCCACTGACGGGTACTTTGGCCAGTGACCCGGCGAACCCAACCCTCGCCGATGTGGGCAACGCCGCAATGCCAAAGAGAGTTCCCGAAGTACCCGTTAGTGAGTACCCACGACGGTGCCGCCGGTCAGAGTATACCGAAAAGCTCCGGGGCTGTCTGTGGGGAGGGGCGGTGGCGGTGCACAGCCGCCTCCTGTGGGAGAGAGGGGTGATCCTGCGAGACAGGCAACAATACCGCTACACCCCCGAACCCTCCGGGGTGCGTTCTCACCGTGCCTCCCAGGATGACCCTGCCGGGGCGGCGAGGGCTCTCCGGGACGAGCCGCGGCATCGGTCGCCCCCTCCCCCCCGCAGTCCAGCAGCGGCTGGGAACTCGACCGGCCCCCGGGGGGGGCGGAAGAGGGGGACTGGCTCGGGGGGGAAGCGTTGACTCGGAGATCTCTGAAGGGCGCCCAGGACACACAAAGAAATACACACAAATAAAAACATTCTCCACATTTTCCCATATCTTCGGGGCTTCTGTCTTCCCCCTCCCACTTCCCATACTTTCGCATATCTTCTGGGGACTCGACGACTAATTGTGTCTGTGTGTGTGTGTGTGTTTTTTTCCCCCTCCTGGGACTGGCTCGGGGGGGAAAAAGCGTTGGCTCGGAGAGATCTCAGGCTCCTCTGGCGACGGGCGGGAGGTCCGCCCCCCCATTGGGAGCGAAGCTGGAGGGCTGGAGGAGGAGGAGGAGGAGGAGGAGGAGGAGGAGGAGGAGGAGGAGGAGGACAAACACACAAATAAATACACACAAATGAAAATAGCTCCCAAATTTCCCATGTTTTCTGGGTTTTTGTCCTCCCCCCCACTGCCCATATCTTCCCCTATTTTCTGGGGAATCGAGGATGAATTGTGTCTGTGTGTTTCTTCCCCTCCTGATAGAGGGCTGGAGGCTGGCTCACAGGGGGGGCAGCGTTGCCTTGGTACCGGCGGTGCCTCTCGGGCAGGCAGGCCGGCGAGAGGATCTCGACAGCGAAACCGAAACCGCAGGTTGCAGGGCCCTGCTTGGCTTGGCGATGATTCGGCGATTGGGGGTCGCTACTTCCCCCCACAGGGCCACTCCCCCGTTGCCGTTGCCCCTGACCACACACATGAACCAGCGGCGGCGGCGATGCATCGGCGACGTCGGCGTGGAGAAAATCGGGCTCCACGTCGAGCCGCATCGCCGATGCATCGGCGATGCGGCGCGATTCTCGGACCCCACCTACTTCGACCCCATCTGGGAGGCCTGGATAGACGACCTACTGAGAACCTTCAGACATCTGGAAGCGGAGAACTGTCGCGACTGCGGCGGCGACGGCGCCTGCGACGGCCGCGGGGGCGACGGCGAGGACTACGAAGACGGCGACCGCAACGGCGAAAACGGCGACGGCGAAGACAACGGCGAAGGCGACGGCGACGGCGACGACGACGACGACGACGACGACGGCGGCAGTGACGGCGTCGGCGGCGGCGCCTGTGACGGCCGCGGTGGGCGACGGCGGTGACGACAGCCGCCGCAGCGACGGCGATGAGGGAGGGCCTCTGGCAGCGGGACGTAAGACACGCTCGGCTCCGCGGCCAGCACCGGGGGCGGCACGTACGACAACTGAGAGGGGCCAGCCGGCCAGCCGGCGGAGGGCGGCCGCCGCGCGCACGCGTGCGAAGCCCGGTGCAGCTCGCGAGCGCGCGCCTCGCCGAGCTGCAGGCGGCTCGCGGCGCCGGCACCCCGGCGCACAGCGCACCCTCAGCCCTGGCCTCCGTCCCAAGCGGCGAGGTCCGATCCTTATTCCCCAGCAGCCGTCGATCCTCCTGGATCGATAGGAGGCGGGGGTAGGTCTCGGATGTCTCCACCTGCCCGGCGAATTCCGAGCCCGACCCCCGCCGTCCACCGAGTTGCCTGAATCGCTGATCGGCGAAGGTCGGGCTCGGACTTCGCTGCCGAGTTCCGTTCCGTAGCGGTTTGGAACGTGCCTGCCTGAGGATATCGTGCGCAGGAAAAAAAGGTGTGGGCGGGACAGTGCCAGGAAACAGTCGTCACTCCTCCAGAGGCGCCTCGATTACAGCTTCACCCGAAGAGCGACGAAAAGTGGATGGGGGACTTGTGGCTCAGGCCAACTTCGTACGCCTCCCTGGTCAAAAAACTATTACGTAAACCGACAGGCCAGAGCGTCCGAGTGATCCATTTTGTCCTTTCCTTGCATGGTATTTGGTTGTCTTTGTGTCTTGTTTTTCTCGTTGCGAGAGAAAACACCTTTCAGTCCGCGGGCGCCAAGCGGTCCAAGACAGCCAGACGCCGAGCAGCACAAACCGTGGGGTGCACCGGGAGCGAACTGAGTCACGAAGGCCAACAGAGCGCAAGGGGGAGACCATGAAAGTGGGCGCGGTGATGCCGTAGTAGAGCTTGCATGCGAGCTGCGTGCGAGCAGCGGGGGCCGAGGCCGGCTTGATGAGACAGGCCTTCAAGAGGTTCAGGGCGCCGAGATGAGGGGGGCACCTTGCGAGGAAAACACGACGGGCATCTTTTCGAGGTCCGAGGTTCGAGGCTTCAGAAATTCGAGGCTCGAGGTTTTCGACCGCTTGCGTCCTCTCCCGTCGGTGTTCCAACCTCGCGACTCGTTCCAGCAGCTGCGCCTCGCCGAGAGCGCCCTCGGGGTGCCCAGCTCGTCCCGAACGGCGGCCGGACGCCCGAGCTATGATCGGGTCGGGCGAAAGGGGGGGACAGCAAAGGGGGGGTTTGAGAATCAGCTCACGTAGCTGATTTTCCCGGCGCCTCCCGGCGCCGGAGGCGGCTATGTATCGAGGAATGGGCCCCTCGTGAGGCCGAAACCAGCTGCATGCAGCAAATTTCGTAACCCCCCCTTTCCCAATCCCCCCCTCTCGCCCGGCCCGATATGACCCCCAGCGCAAACGTCCTGTCGTTGCGACCAGAATCACGACGGCCGGTCTTGCCACTCCTGGCCTCCGGGACCCCTCACCAAAAGCCCAGGGGCGGTCAAAGAGCGGCTCGGGGTGGAGGCCGGGCCCCAGGGAAGGGGTCAAGACCTCAAGGGGTCCACGGCGTGGGAGGTCACGACGTGGAAGAGCCCCCCCCCCGAACATGAGTGCCGCTCGATCTAACTGGCGACGGAGCACGCCGTTTTGTATGGAACAAAAGGCCCTTCGCTCATCCACGCGCCTCAGATCCACGTCTGCGTTTCCTCGGCATCCCTTGCCCCGTCGCCTCCCTTCCTCTCCCCCGCCTGCCCCTCCTCCCGCCTCTCCTCCCCCCCCCATCGTCTCCTCGCGTGCTCCCCCACCTCAGGCCCACTCCCTGAATCCCTCCATCCCTCACCTGCCCCGTGACCCCCCCTTCCTGGCGGAGGCGGCGAAAGAAGATGGAGGATCACGGTGAGGAGGCGGGAGGAGGCATGAGGAGGAAGAGAAAAAAGATCCAGAACTCCGTCGTCGTGTTTTTCCTCACACCGTGGAGATCCCAGGAGACCTGGACCCCTCCCCCGTGACCGAACCCTCGTCCTGAGTCTCTTCTGACGATCCCGACGCCAGGCAAGGGCCCTCTGGAGGCCGAAAATGGCCAAAAACCTCCTGACGCGATTTCCTCCTCTCGACGACAGGTGGGAGGAAGGGGCCACCCAGGATTCGGCTACTCCGGATTTCGTAATAAAAGGGAGGGGGTCTCATTTCGGGGGGGGTCTCTTCCAGGCTATCTTGGAGGGCCTGGGGGGGTCTGGGGACGATGTTTTGGAGGGTTCTCCCACGGGGGGGGGTCTAAAACTTCTCGTCTGGGAGGGTTGAGACCCCCTCCCTTTTATTACGAAATCTGGAGTACACGCAAAGAGTGACCCCAGGCAAGAGTGACCCCTTGGCGCGCGGCTTGCTGGCCGCGGCGTGCGGTGCGACGGCCGCGGCCCGCGAGCCTGGGCTTGCCCCCGCAGCGACCCCCGAGAGCCGCGCGCCAAAGGTCGCCCCGGCGAGGAGGAGGAGGAGGAGGAGGAGGAGGAGGAGGAGGAGGAAGGAGGAGGAGGAAGGAGGAGGAGGAGGAGGAGGAGGGGAGGGGGGGAGGGGAGAGGGGGGGGGGGAGGGGGAGGGGAGGGGGGAGGGGGAGGGGGAGGGGGAGGGGAGTAGGAGGACCCCCCAGAACTCCGACGTCGCGACACACCTGCGACCCCAACGGGACCCATTGCCCGGGACCGGCCCTCCATCGCGAGCCGTTCTGCGGACGGTCCTGGGGCCCAGCGAGGGCCCAGCGAGGGCCGAAACCTGCCACCAACACTCCCGTCGCGATGCTTCCACGATGGGTGGGAGGAGGGGGGGGGTTTCCGCGCAGCCGAACGAGACGCACACCGCCGACCCCTCGACGGCGGGCGCACCACGACCGCGGGCGGCATGCAGGGGCCCTGGGCGGGCACGGCCATCGCCGGCACGTAGGACGGCACCTGCGCGCCGGGCGCGCTCTCGGGGCGCGCGGGGGGGCGACGATTTGGGGTCGAGCTCGGGCTCAGGCTGCGTCTCGGGCTCGGGTTCGGGCTCGCGCTCGGGCTGAGGCTCACGCTCGCTTGTAGGGCTCGGGCTCGGGCTCCGGCTCGAGCTTGGGCTCGGGGTGGTGGGCGTGCCTTACTGCACCTGCTGCATGCTGCCTGAGGCCTGCTGCCTCTGCAGCGGCTGCCCCTCATTGACGCAGCCCCCCGCCTCCCCTCGCAGTGTTGAGAAATCACGGCGAGATTTTTTTGTTGTTGCCGTGGTCGGCCTCTGGATGTCCTTTCTGGGCGCTGAGGCCGTCGCAAGGCCGGCTCCGGATGGAGATCTGGTCCCAGGGAGGGGGTCCAGACCTCCGAGGGCCCACGCTGGGGAAAGACAAGCACCGCGCAGCACGCGCAGCGAAAGGGAGGGGGTACCTTGACGAAAAGCAGGGGGCCTTTTGAAGAGCGCCCCCACCGCGTCAGAAGGAGGGGAACGGGGAAAGAGGACACAGGATAGGGGAGGAAGAGTGCGATGGGAGGGGGTCCCTCCCCTTACCTGCCTCCCTCCCCCCCTCTTCCCCCATTCCCATTCCCTCCTCATCCTTCCTCGATCCCTCCGTCCACTCCCCCTCCCCCTCCTCCCCGTCCCCCGTCGTTTTCCTTCTCCCCATCCCTCCTCCTCCTCCTCCTCCTCCTCCTCCTCCTCCTCCTCCTCCTCCTCCTCCTCCTCCTCCTCCTCCTACCCTGTCCATGGCACTCGCAACTCGCAACTTTTCCTCCTCCTTTTCCTCCTCCTTTTCCTCCTCCTTTTCCTCCTTCTTTTCCTCCTCCTCCTCCTCCTCCTCCTCATCCTCCTCCCCTCCTCCTCCTCCTTCCACCCTCTCTTCTCGTCCCCTCCATCCCTCCACTCCGCCTACCCCTCCTCCTCTCCTCCCTCCTCCTCCTCGTCCTCGTCCCCCTCTTCCTCCTCTCTCCCCTCCTCCTCATGCTCCCTCCTCCTCCTCCTCCTCCCTCCTCCTCCTCCTCCTCTCCTCCTAGTCCTTCTCCTCCTCCTGCCTCCCTCCTCCTCCTCCTCCTCCTCATCGCCTCCTTATCGTCCTCCTCCTCCTACTCCTCCCGCTTATGCTTCTCCTCATCACCCTCGTCCTGATCCCCCTTCATTCTCCTTCTCCTGTCCCTCCCTCCCTCCCCTCCCTCCCGCCCTCCCTTCTCGTCCAGTGATCCTCCTCCTCGTCCCCTCCATCTCCTCCACATCCGCCTACCTCTCTTCCTCCTCCAATTCCCCTTCCTCCTTTTCCTCCGCACATCTTCGCAGGCGCGGGAGTGCGCAAGACGACGACGACGACGATGACGTGGACGACGACGAGGACGAGGACGACGCCGACGACGACGCCGACGCCGACGCCGCCGACGCCGATGACGAGCACGAGCACAAGCACGAGCATGAGCACGAGCA
>CAUYUJ010009014.1:311010-328510 GCA_963575745.1 Prorocentrum cordatum | reverse complement strand
AATAATCCAAAAGTAGTCCAAACATAATCTGGGAACGTTTTTTTTTGGGGGGGGGTTATAAGTACCTTTTTGGTATAGTTTGGGGGTATTTGTTATTTTTCGTCGAAAATCCCCCTGTAGGGGGACAGGCCCGACTTCACAGCACGTCCCACCCTCACCCCCCAGCCAGGACCCCCACTCCCGACCTGGTGATCCAGGGGGGCCTGGCTGGGAGTGGGGATGGTTTTGGGGGGGAGCAGAAAGCCCCCCCACTTGGCGGCGCGCACAAGGGGGTGGGGGGACTGGGGAGGGCTTCTTAGAAGCAGGCTGCTTCTTAGAAGGCGCCGGCCGGCCTTACATTTATAGATAAGGCCCGCGCCTTCTAAAAGACAGGGCTGCTTCTAAGAAGCCCTCCCCCCTCCCCCCACCCCTCTCTGCGCGTGGCTGACTCACCCCTCGCTCCGAGCCAGGACACCCTGGATCACCAGGCAGGTGGGGGTCCTGGTCGGGGGCCAGGGCGGGTTGTGCTCCCGGAGCATGGCAGTCTTGAACCGTCCGGGGGCCCGGCGAGGGCCCCTGCATGCCGGAAACTGCCAAAAGCCACCCGCCGCGATGCACATTCACCCAGAGATCCGATGTCGTGATTTTTTCAAGACGGGGTCCACGGAAGTCTCGACCCATTCCCCAGGACCAGTGTTTCATCCTGAGTCGTTTCTGGACGGTCCCGGGGCCCGGCGAGGGCCCCCTGGGGGCCGAACTTTGGGAAAGACCTCCGCCTCGATGTTTGTTCACTGCGTTGGATCTCTGGGCACCACGAGCGGAGCTGGGAGCCCCTCGCGGGGCCACTCTCCGGCGCGCAGCCGCACCCTGGCCCGGCGGCACCCTCGAGGTCGCCCGCGGCGCCCCCGTGCTCTGTACTGGTGTCAGGTCGGGCGTGTCCCCCTACAGGGGGATTTTGGACGAAGAATAAGAAATACCCCCAAGCATATTCAAAAATTGTCAAAACATGCTAAAAATCGTCCCCAGCGAGGGGCTCCCAGCTCCGCTCGTGGTGTCCAGAGATCCAACGCAGTGACAAACATCAAGCCGGAGGTCTTTCCCAAAGTTCGGCCCCCAGGGGGCCCTCGCCGGGCCCCGGGACCGTCCAGAAACGACTCAGGATGAAACACTGGTCCGGGGGAATGGGTCGAGACTTCCGGGGACCCCGTCTTGAAGAAGTCACGACATCGGATCTCTGGGCAGGCCTTCGGCGCGGCGTGCCGAGGGGTGGAACTGATCCGAAGGCGGCGGGGCTTCTCAGAAGTCCTCCTGCCTTCCGAGGAGCCCTCGGAATTCGGCGGCGTGCCGAGGGGATGGGGGGGACCGATCCGAAGGCGGCGGGGCGTCTCAGCGGCCCTCCGGCCTTCCGAGGGGAGCCCTCGAGCGGCTGCGGAGGGAGCTCCGCGGGGCGCGGCGCAGGGTGCCGGGAGGCCTTCGGGAGCCGTCGTGGGCAGGCCCGGCCTCGGTGCCCATGGCTGCCATGGGCACGCCGCCGAGACGGTGTTTCAAATGCGTGTGCATCCAGACGTTTGGGAGCTGTGGGCCTCCCTCCTCCCTCCTACCCTCCTCCCATCCACCCCTCCTCCCTCCTCCCTCTTCCCTCCTCCCTCCTCCCTCCTCCCTCCTCCCTCCTCCCTCCTCCCTCCTCCCTCCCTCCTCCCTCCTCCCTCCTCCCTCCCCCTTCCTCCCCCCCGAAACCAAGGTTGCACAGAGACCTCCAGGGCCCCCGAGGCCTTCCGGGAGGTCTTCCAGGAGGTCCCCCCTCTCTGTCTCACTCTGACTGGCCGGGCTCCTGGCGGCATCGCGAAAGACACCACGAGAAACCCAAACCCCATTTTGACAGTTCTCGGCGGCCCGAAACCGGGGAAAACACCAGGTGAACAAAAATGCGATACCGGGATCTCAGGGCATCTCTCCCCAGACATCCGCGTCTCGATCTGTTAGAGACACGGGCCCCCGACCTCTCGCCCACTTCCCCGGGACCGGTTTCTCATCCCGAGTCGTTTTGAGGCCCAATGAGAGCCCCGAGAGGCCGAAAACAATGAAAAACCTCTGGCTCGAGTTTTCGAGACGCTGGATGTCTGGCTTGGACGTCCGAAATTGCTACGGAAAAACGGGTGCGATGCCCAACAAAAATATTGTCCAAACGCGACAGCGGCCGCTGTGGGCCGGCGGCCTTCTGTCTCGAGTGGACACCGCCCGCGGCGACACCCACAGCGAGTCCTGTTCAACATGAGCGAGCCAGGCTGTCCGTCGTCGTACCCGCTCTTCCTGTGACCAGTTCGGTCGCATACCCATTTGGGCCTCCCCCTCGTTTGAGCAGGGACCGACCGTCCTGGCATTCCCATAGTCCTACCACGAAATGTTATTAGAACCCACAAATGTTCTAAGAACCCAGACAGTGTTCTTAGAACAGAATCCCAATGTGTTAAAACAAAACAATCTCAACCAGAAATGCTCTGAGACCATTTCGTGGAAACCACAAAAGCTTCTCAGAACCTTGTTGGGTAGGGCTATAGGCGAGCCAGGACGCTTCGCCACTGCTTGACCCTCGTGCTGGCATGGCCGCCTGGCATCTGCCTCGCGGCGTCCTGCCTCACGAACGTCTGCAGCGTCGGCGCCTGCCCCGCCGGCTGCGGGCCGACGAACTGCGCCGGCGGCGGCCCGGCGAACTGCGGGTGCGGCGCGTAGGAGGCCTGGCGGCGGCGGCGGCGGCGGCGCCGCCGCCGCCGCCGTCGTCGTCGTCGTCGTCGTCGTCGTCGTCGTCGTCGTCGTCGTCGTCGTCCGTCGTCGTCGGCGTCGTCGTCGGCGTTCTCGTCGTCGTCGTCGTCCCCTGAAATCTGGGCGTTGCCTTTTTTTCGAGCTGGGCGTTCTCTCGGTGTCAGGCCCTGGGGCCCTCACGAATCGGTGGCTTGCAACCAGTAGCGAAAAAAACGATCACCACAAAAGCCCCGCTGAGGGGGGCGGGGTGCCCGAGACGACCCGGTCCGGCAGCCGTGTCGCCGGAGACGTCCTCAGCAGGGCTGAACCTAAACGGTGTTCTTCGCCTTCGTTTTGTTTTCGTTTTCCCTCGTTTTGTCTTCAAGCCGCTTTTTAACGGGCGAAGAACGGTATAAAATAAACTTTTTCGCTGTCGGGGGCGCCTGTCCCAGGGCGGCTGGAAAGTTTATACCCTTACGGTGGCACCGTAGGGGTATAAACTTTCCAGCCGCCCAGGGACAGGCGCCCCCGACAGCGAAAAAGTTTATGTTATACCGCTCTTCGCTCGCCGCAAAGCGAAGTCGAAACGAAAGCGGCCCGCGAAGTCGCCCAAAAAAACACCGTGCAAGTCCGGCCCTGCCACAGGTTATTCGGGAGCCGTGCCCTCGCCTCAGCAGTGTGCTGGCTAGACGGCCAGGACCCCTCGTTCGGGGATGGACAGACCCCCCTTTAGTAAAACGTGGTTTAGTGAAAACGACCCGAGGCCCAAACCTGGCGGGCGCAAGCCTGGAAAATAACGGCCACGGCGCCCTCTCGAGAACCGAAAACGGACAATTCACGAATCGACGTGTCACTGTTGGGGGTTCTGTCCACCTCCGAGAAAGATGCACTGGTGTGCACCTGGCCGAGCTCTCGCGCTTTCACTTCCGCCGACCGCCTGCGCCTCGACCCGCCCCTTCCTGCCCCGCCCGCCCCAGGCTCTGCCGTGCGCCTGCCGGGCCAAGGTCTTGGCACGCCTCCGGCCCGCCCTGGGCCTCTCCCTGCGCCTGCCAGGCACAAACCTACCCCAGATTTCGTAGTAAAGGGAGGGGGGGTCTCATTTCGGGGGGGGTCTCTTCCAGGCTATCTTGGAGGGCCTGGGGGGGTCTGGGGACGATGTTTTGGAGGGTTCTCCCAGGGGGGGGGGTCTGAAATGGCTTGTCTTGGAGGGTCCACACCCCCTCCCTTTTAGTACGAAATCTGGAGTAGCCCCGCCCGCCCGCTCTAGACTTTTCCTTACGACTGCCTGCTGGGCCAAAGTCTAGCCCCCCCCCCCCGCCCGTCCTAGACTCTGCCTTTCGCACGCTGAGCAAAAGTCTAGCCCCCCCCGCCCACCCCACCCCGTCCACCCTGGGCTTTTCCCTGCGCGTGCTGGGCGAAAGTCTAGTCCCCCTCGCTCGCCCTAGACTATTCAAGAGGCTTGCGCCATTCGGGCGACCCCCAGGAGAGGGATGCTGTCCATGGGTGAGGCCTTTTGGGGCGTCTTATTGGACCTCCTGGGGGCCTCTTCGAGCCTCTCGGGAGTTTCTTGGGCGCCTGCTGGCGGTCTCGGGGGCCCTCTTGGGGCGGAGGACGCGTCTCTTGGGCCCCGCTTGGGGCGCTGTTGGGGCTCTCTTGGGCCATCTGGGGCGCCTCTTGGGAAGTCTTAGGACCCTCTTCGGCCGTTTGGGGGCCCGCTTGGGGGGTTCTTGGGCCGTCTTGGAGCGATCTTGGGGGCCTCTTGAGCCGTCGTGGACGCTGTTACGATCAAACATGCGAAAATGCTCAACATAATACGTTTACGCTCGGGATTTAGACGATTATTGCTTCTTGGGCCCTACTCGGGGGTCGTCGTCTTGGGACACGTGTGCCCTAGACTCTAACGCCTGCTCGGCGTCGTCCTCGTCGTCCTCGCCGACCTCGCCGTCCGCGTCCGCGCTCGAGCTGCTCCAGCTGAGCCAGCTTCGGTTTGAGTGGTGTGTCCGACATCTTGTTTCCCTGATGCTGGTCTCTTTCCCCTCTTCAGCACAGCTCGCTCGGAGGTCGTTCCCGGATGGGCTGTGTGGATACGCGACGAGTCAAATGTTGCGCTCTTTGTCAGCTAACTCTCTTGGCAAGTTTTCTCTCAGCGGGCGAATAACTGCATAACATAACCTTGTCCGCCGTCGGGGGCGCCTGTCCCTGGACGGCAGGAAAGATGATGCCCCTACGTTGTACCGTGGGGGTATAAACTTTGCACCCGCCTGGGGTGCAAGCGCCCCCGACGGCGGAAACGTCTTACTTTATCCCGTTCTTCGCCCCGTGAATTCTCAGGCGTGCCCAACCTTCTGTTGCTCTCATCGCACCTCCCAGGAATAATTTTGAGCACCTAGAAAAATAATTATCGAAACAGTGTCGAACGAAAATCGCCTCCCAGGGCCCAACACGTGAACACCTTCCAAATTCGGTGCACTCCCTGTGCTCGACGTTCTTTCTGGCGATCAAGGCTAGAGTAGGTTGGAACTTCACAAGCTCAGCCCTCAGACGCACCGCTGCAATTGCGGTCGGGGACCTGCTGACCCGGGTCAATCCAGACCCGGGTCAGTCAGGCCTTGCAGAGTCCTGCAAGATCCTGCAAAATCCTGCACCCAAGCCCGGGTCAATGCGAAGGATCCTGCAGGATCCTGCAGGATCCTGCACCCAAACCCGGGTCAGTGCGACCCTGGCCCTGCAGGATCCTGCAAGATCCGGCGCTCTGGCCGACCCCCGTTGGCATGGACCCCCGTCTCTTGCGCCCCGAAGAGGAGGAGGAGGAGGAGGAGGAGGAGGAGGAGGAGGAGGAGGAGGAGGAAGAGGAAGAGGAGAGGAGGAGGGAGAGGAAAGAGGAGGAGGAGGAGGAGGAGGAGGAGGAGGAGGAGGAGGACGAGGGGGAGGAGGAGGAGCTCCGGCGACCCGCGGCGGCCCCACGGGAGAAGGCGGCGCGCACGGGCCGCGCCGTGCGCCCCGGCCCGCACGCGGGCCCGGACGGCGCGCGAGGGCCGCCTCGGGGGAGGCTCGCAGCGCCGGGCACCGCGGAGGGCGTCCGGTGCCCACCGCTGGCACGAGGCGGCTCCTCCTCGGCTGCAGGGCAGTACGGTGTGGGCCTTGACTGAGGAAGCCTGAGATCAGGAATCCAGGGCCTCGAAGCCAGCCCAGACATGATCGCGTCGTGAAAAAATCAGGACGAAAGGTTTTTAGCGATTTTCGACTCCAGGGGGCCCTGCCTCGGGACCGTCAAAAACCGACTCTGGATGAAAAACTGGCCCCGGGGAAAGGGTCTGGACTTCCGGGAACGCCGTCCTGAAAAAATCAGGACGTCGCATGTCTGGGAGTGGAACTCCCATCGCGGATCGGCCATGGGTATCACCGCCGCCCTCTTTGGAGGAGGAATCCTCCAGGGCCTGGCGCCTCCTGGGACTATTCCTTCACAAACGCCTCCACCGTGCTGGATACTCCAGATTTCGTACTAAAAGGGAGGGGGTCTGGACCCTCCAAGACAAGCTATTTCAGACCTCCCCCGTGGGAGAACCCTCCAAAACATCGTCCCCAGACCCCCCCAGGCCCTCCAAGATAGCCTGGAAGAGACCCCCCCCGAAATGAGACCCCCCCTCCCTCTATTACGAAATCTGGGGTACCCAGGAGAGCCCAGGCTCGAATCGAGGAGTCGGCTCGGCGATCGAGAGGAGTCGGATCGGCGGAAGAGTCGGCGGCCGAGCCGGGAGCCGTCGGATCCGGCGGAGATCGGCAGGCCCGTAGGCCCTCCATGGAGAGAGCGGGGCCCCAATCGGAATCCCAGGACGAGTCGAGTCGGAATCGGAAGCCGCCGAAATCGGACCGCATCGAAGCGGAAGAATCGGCATGGGCCCTGGATGCCCCTCGCCCTGAGAGATCCGAGCAGCGCCTCGATATCACCCAGATGCTCCCGAGATGGGACCGACCCTGGGAGCAACGCCTGGAGTAGGAGACCGATTTCTGACCACACCCACTTCCCGAGGTGCCTTGCGAAAAGCGGTTTCCAGAGGTGGAGGTGGGCAGCTTCCCCGCCCCAGGGGAAGGAAAAACTACCCACTTCCACCCCCGAGGGCCTATCATAGAATCGAGGATCCAGAGGTGGATGTGGTTAGACATCGGTCTTCGATAGAGGGGCGCCTGGGGCTGCTCGATTGAACCAACACAACCCAACTTTGCCAAGTTCGCTGCTCGTCGTTCGTGGCCGTCGCTGCTGGCCCTCGCCGCAGGTCAGCGGCTCGGAGAACTTGAGGGCTTGGATCGGCTCTAGATCCGCACTCTGCCTGCAGGCAACAATACCAATGTGTTACGCACACGTGTGTACCCTTAGCGTACCTAACACCATGATGTTAACACACATCCGATCATTGCTGCTGTAACTTGACCTGGCTGAGAACCAAAACCACAAGCCGGCTCAGCCCGCGACAAAGCCGAAACCTATGTCAGGGCCACCGCGCGGCATCCGCGCGACACGCAGATCGGGAGGGCGCACGGTCTCGCCCGATGCACTGGGCCTCCCGTGAAGAAACCTTCTCCGCGGAGCCGCGGCCTGCCCGAGCGTGGGGTGAAGGAGAAGAGCGGCTCAGACCGTGCCCTCGTCGCGGATCGACGAGGGCAGGAGAGGGGGATCGAGGGGGGAGGAGGGCGCGAAGCCCTGCCAGCGCCGTCGTCGTGTTCGTCCACGCCCTCGCCGTCGTCGCAACGCAGGGCACGGGTGCACCCCCCCCGCATGCTGCCCACACCGCGCCTGCGGCGCCGAGTCCGACGGCTCCGCGATGCACTTCCACCTCCTGGCAGGGCGACGCCCCCCCCCCCACACCGACCGACACACCCCTCATACGTTAGATGACCGCGCCGACCGCAGAAGGAAAGAGAGAGGAGGCGGAGGAGGCGGAGGAGGAGGAGGAGGAGGAGGAGGAGAAGGAAGGGGGGGAGGAGGGGGAGGAGGAGTAGTGGGAGGAGGGAGGAGGGAGGAGGGAGGAGGAAGGGAGGAGGGAGGAGGGAGAGGGAGGAGGGGGAGGAGGAGAAAAAGAGGAGGAGGAAAGAGGAGCGTGAAGGGAGGAGGAGGGGAGGAGGAAAGGGGGGGAGGAGGCAGGAGGGAGGAGGAGGAAGGAGAGGAGGTAGAGGAGGAGGAGGAGGAGAGAGAGGAGGAAGGAGGAGGAGGAGGAGGAGGAGGAGGGGGGGGGGGGCGAATCGACTGTCTCGTCATCCTACGTGCTCGAAAACCCAAAAAATCGGTGTTTTCACGGGCCCTATCGCGGGCCGGGCCCCCGGGCCGCGCGTCCCGCGGACGGCCGGCGCCCCGACTCGCGAAAGCCACCGCGCGGAGTCGGTAGCGTATATCCCCCCCGCGCGAACCGCGTACAGTCGGGGCGTTGACCTAAGGAACGCCCAGATAAGGAAAGAGGCCACTGTTTTCCATATAATTGAAGCCTCGATTTTTCCCATGGTCGGGACGGCAAGAGGGGGGCGTCCAAGAGGGGGGGGTGCAAATCATGACCGGCGGCATGTGCGCGGCCCGGCGGGGGGGCCTGGGACGTAATGAAACAAGAAGGGGCGCCATGAAATCTGGGGAAATATCACGGCCCCCGCCATGATATCCACCCCCCCCTAGTCATCACCCCCCTCTTTTCCGCTCCCGACTAGATAAGGAACGAGGCCACTGTTTCCCATAAATTCAACCTCGATTTCCCATGGAAAAACCTCAGGAAGTACCCATCGGTCGGAAGAAGTAGGTAGAAACATGAAGTAGGAAGGCGTTGGAAATACATTGGGTTTCCGCCCGCCTCCTGAAGAGGAAGGAAGAGGGAAAACCACTCGACTCTGGAAGTAGAAGGCGCTGAAAGTAGATTGGAATCTGGGAGTCCAGAAATACCTACTTTCAACGACCGATGGGTAAATTCAACCTCCATTTCCCATGGAAAACCTCAGGAAGTACTCCCGGGATCGAGCCCGGGATCGCACTCCTGGGAGTCGAGCCTGGGAGTCCCCAGGCCGCGAGGGTGCGGATGCGGATGTGGTCGCCGCTCGTGAGGC
The DNA here is from genome assembly GCA_963575745.1 of Prorocentrum cordatum. Lineage (NCBI taxonomy): Eukaryota > Dinophyceae > Prorocentrales > Prorocentraceae > Prorocentrum > Prorocentrum cordatum. The sequence goes on along the minus strand of CAUYUJ010009014.1, from coordinate 319,711 downwards.
TCCTCCTGCGCCGCCTCCTCCTCCTCCTCCTCCTCCTCCTCCTCCTCCTCTTTCTCATCTTCCTCCTCCTGCTCCTCCTCCTCCTCCTCCTCCTCCTCTATTCCTCCTCCTCCTCCTCCTCCTCCTCCTCCCTACTCCTCCTCTTTTTCTCCCTCCTGCTCCTCCTGCTCCCTCCGCTCCTCCTCCACTATTCCCCTGCTCCTCCTCCGCCCTGCTCCTCCTGCTCCTCCTCCTTTTTTTCCTCCCCCTCCTCCCTCCCCCTCCTCCCCCTCCTCCTCCTCCTCCTCCTCCTCCTCCTCCTCCTCCCTCCTGCTCCTCCTCCTCCTCCTCCTCCTCCTCTATTCCTCCTGCTCCTCCTCCTCCGTGCTCCTCCTCCTCCTCCTCTATTCCTCCTGCACCTCCTCCCCACTCCCTGCCTCCTCCCTCCCCCTCGTCCTCCTCCTCCCCTCCTCCTCCTCCTCCTCCTCCTCCTCCTCCTCCTCCTTCTGTCCGTCGCTCATTCCACACACGCAACGGGGCGGAGCGGAGCGGAAGCGGTCGCGCTGGCTCCTCCGGGGGAGCTGCCAGGAGGGGCCTGAGCCCGCCCACGTCTTGGTGCAGTCGTCCCGCAAAGTGCGGCAGGCTTCGAGTCTCGTGGCGCGTCGACGGGGGCGTTGGCTTCTGACACCGCCCTGCGGGGGGCGGGGCGGGCGGAGGAGGAGGAGGAGGAGGGGGAGGAGGGGGAGGAGGAGGAGGAGGAGGAGGAGGAGGAGGAGGAGGAGGAGGAGGAGGAGGAGGAGGAGGAGGCTGGGATCGTTCAACCTTGGACGATCGGGACTCTGACGGGCTGGACGAATGGCCGCTGGCGGCGTGGAACCCCGAACGCCCGCGGCGCGGTCGTCGCTGAGAACTCCCTCCGCCTTCGCCGCGCCCCTCATCTCGGAGGAGGGCCGAGGGATGCAGCGGCCGCTCTCCCGCCCGGCGTCGAGCCTCTCAGAAGCGGTGCCCAGAGACCCCGCCAGGGGGTCCGTCGTGATACGCGTGTTTCTAAGCGGAGCCAACCGTGGCGACGAGAGGCCTCCAGGAGGCCCCCAAAAGGGTGTGTGTGTGTGTGTGTGTGCGTATGTATGCATGTATGTTTGTATGTATGGTTGAATGTATGTATGTGTGTGTATGCATGCATGCATGCATGCATGTATGTACGTATGTGTATGTGTATGTGTATGTGTCTGTGTCTGTGTCTGTGTCTGTGTCTGTGCCTGTGCCTGTGCCTGTGTCTGTGTCTGTGTATGTGTATGTGTATGTGTGTATGTGTATGTGTATGTGCATGTGTATGTGTAGGTGTAGGTGTATGTGCATGTGTATGTGTATGTATATAACAACTCTGTATTCCGGTATATACATATGCACATCACTATGTGTAAACACATGGAAATGCATACACCCACATGTATGTGTACATAGATATGCATATACATGCACATATCAAAAAAGCGCCAGGGAGGGCCGCCGCTGTCTTTACTGCCTCTCATCTGAGCTTCTCCCTTCTCCCCATCTTCACCCTTCTCCACCAGCACCCTCATTCCCGATAATTATTCTCCTCGTCTTCCTCGTGTTCTGATCTCCCCTCATCCTCCACCTCCTTCTCTTCCTCCTCATCATCATCATCAGCATCGTCACTATCATCGTCGTCATCACCATCGTCGTCATCACCATCGTCATCATCAACACCATCACCATCATCAACCTCATCATCATCATAATCAGCATCACCACCATCATCAATCAACAGCAACATCACCATCACCATCATCACCAACATCATACTCATGATCATCAACACCGGCATCGGATTCATCATCACCACCACAATCATCATTGCCACCATCACCATCACCATTACCCTCGCCCCAGCATCATCATGAATATCAACAGCAGCATCAGCATCAGCACCATCATCATGATCATCAGCATCATCATAATCATCAGCATCACCATCATCATTACCATCACCATCACCATCACCATCACCCTCACCATCACCATCACCATCACCATCACCATCATCATCACCACCATCACAATCACCATCACCATCAGCATGACCGTCACTACCTCCATCACCGTCACCACCATCACCATCATCATCAACATTACCATCACCATCGCCATCACCATCATCATCATTGCCGGTATCAGCATGAGCATCAGCAGCATCATCATAATCATCATCATCATCAACACAATCATCATCAGCATCATCACCACCATCACCATCACCATCGTCCTCATCATCATCATCATCATCGTCATCATCACCATCACCATCACCATCACCACCATCATCATACTCAGAATCATCAACATCATCATCATCATGGCCATCGGCATCGGCATCGGCATCGGTATCGACATCGGCATCAGCAGCATCAGCATCAGCATCATAATCGTCATCATCAGCATCATCACCACCATCATCATCATCACCAACATTACCATCACCATCACCATCACCATCAGCATCATCATCATCAGGATCCACGAAATCCTTCTCTTCCTCCCCCTCATCCTCGTCCTTCTCACTATCATCGTCGTCATCAAAATCACCATCGTCATCATCAACATCAACATCATCAGCATCACTATCACCATCACCATCACTATCATCATCATCACCACCATCAGCATCATCATAATCATCAACAACAACATCATCATCATCATCAGTATCGTCACCATGATCGTCACCCCTGTCATCGGCATCGCAACCGTCCTCCATAATCACTGTCACCATCACCATCATCATCCCGTCTCATCGTGTCCGGTTAGATCCATCAACATGCTATCAACCAAATCAGTCATCAACAACCTTAACATCAACAGTTTCAGCGGCATTTCCACATCGTCATCACCTTCCCCCCGACATGCTATATACATATGTCTATCTATACATGTATACATGTCGTTATCGCTACCCCTCTCTCTCCCCCTCTCTGTCTCTCTCGCTCGCTCCCTCCCCCCCGAACCCCCCAAAAACCCCCTTCCCTTTCCAGCCGCACCCAGTCGTCAGAGAACTTACAACCTCGCTCTCCCCCTGGTCCACTCTACTCGGCCTCCCTGTACTCCTCCTCATCGCTTTCCCTCCTCCTCCTGTTCATCAGCACCACTAACACCATCACTATCACCATCATTACCACCATCATCATCACAATCACCATCACCAGCATCATCACCGTCGTCATCATCATCATCATCGTCGTCATCAGTCTCAGCATGCTGATCATTACCACCATCATCATGATCATCATCACCACCACTATCCTCATCAGCCGCATCACTGCCATCATCATCATCATCATCATCATCATCATCATCATGATCGTCATCATCATCATCACCACCAGCAACATCGATATCATCAGCAGCATCAGCATCGTCATCACCATCACCATCACCATCACAGAAGCACCATCACAAGCAACACCACCACCATCATCACAGCACCACCATGAACGTCATCCTCCTCATCGCCATCATTATCATCATCGTTACCATCATTGTCATGAGGATGATGATCACCAGCACCGTCATCATCAGAATCATCAGCAGCAGCATCATCATCATCATTATCATCACCATCGCCATCATCATCACCATCATCATCGTCGTCAGCATCGTCATCGTCATCATCACCACCACCACCACCATCATCGTCATCAGCATCATCAGCATCATCATCATCATCTTCACCTCACCTTCATCTTCCTCTTCCTCGTCCTTTTCATCTTCATCTTTCTCGTCATCATCATCTTCGGGGAGGAAGCGGACGGAGCCGACCTCAAATCAGCTCACCTCAAAATCACAACTGGGCGGCCAAGCAACTCCACAGAAATCAAAGCGACACTGCGGGTGTGAGGTGCTATAGCCCCAATGTCGGACTGCAAATGCGGAAGCGCCACAATCCCTCAGAACTTGAGCAGCCTCGAAGGGAGGATCAGGAGGAGAAGGCAGATGGAGAGGAAGACGGCACGGAGAGGGACAAGAGAAACCCAAGTGGCAACTGCTACGAATTGTGTGTATTATAGCTCCTACCGCAAGGTCCATACGGCCACTGCCACGGCAATCCATCCAACGCACCATTGCGAAGAGCGCACGCTTCACGAACCGACCTGTAATAGACAATTTCATGCGGCAGGCAACGGAAAAATAAACACGCACGCGCGCCCAGAACCGGCATGGCAAGGGGCACCGGTGAGACGCCGCCTGCGGTCAACACCGTGACAAAGGCTCAGCGTGACCATCCTCCTCCTCCACCATCCAATCAATCTCATTACCTGATCAACGTCATCATCATAATCGTAAGCATCGTAGTGATCATCATTATCACCATCATCGCCATCATCATCCTGATCGTCATTATCACCATCATCAGCCTCATCATCATCATTACCATCAGCATCATCATTATCAACAACGTCACGATCGTAATCTGCATCAGCATGGTAATCATCGTCATCCGCATCCTCATCCTCAGCATCACCACTGCCCCCAGCATTCGCATGAGCATCACCATCACAAGAATTATTACAATCACAATCGAACTCACTATCACTACAGCAATCAACATCATCTTCATACTCATCATCATCATCATCATCATCATCGTCCTCATCCGCATCCTCATCAACACCAGCATCACCACCACGATCGTCACCATCATCATCACCATCGCCATCACATTACGGTAACCAACATCACCATCATCAACATCATCATTACAATCATCACCACCACCACCATCATCACCAGCATCACACCACCACCACCACCACCATACTCATGACCATCATCATCATCCTCATCATCAGCATCATTATCACCACCACAACCATAAACCTCACCACCATCATCATCATCATCACCACCACTATCATGATCATCACCATTACCATGGCCAAGACCATGATCATGGCATTCATCATGGCCACCAGCAGCAGCATCAACATCAGCATCACCATCAACATCATGATCATCACCCTCCTCATCCTCATCCTCATCCTTCTCCTTCTCCTCCTTCTCCTACTCCTCCTCATCAGCATCATCACCATCACCACCACCATCACCATCACCATCACCATCACCATCATGATCAACATCATAATCAGCATCAGCATCATCTGCATCACCATCATCATTACCATCACCATCACCATCATCATCACCACCATCACCGTCACCATGGTCGTCATCAGCATCAGCACCAGCATCATCGTCAGCATCAGCATCATCAGCATCAACATAATCATCATCATCATTGCCATCACCATTACCATCATCATCACCACCATCACCGTCACCACCATCATCATCATCATCATCATCATCATCATCATCATCATCATCATCATCATCATCATCATCACCATACCATCATCATATCATCATCAGCATCAGCATCATCATCATCATCATCATCATCATCATCATCATCGTCATCGTCATCATCATCATCCTCATCATCATCATCATCATCATCATCATCATCATCCCTCCTGACCCGCCCCGCCGCCCTCAGCCTCTCCTCCCTCCCCTGAGGGTGAAGGCTAGGTGGAGGGCTAGCGCAGGGGGAGGAGAAACATCGACCTGGCATCGGCGATGCGATAGATCGGCGGTGGGTCCCCGAGAGCGACTCCGCTCGTTCGCATGCGGGGTTGGCTGACAGGCCCCTCCTGGCGATCTGTGGGAGATCGGGGGCTGCTGTGTCCCCCCCAGGGCCTACCCCGCCCCTAATGTTAAGTCGGGGCCTGTCCTCCGACGGGGGGATCTTGGGCGACAAACAAGACATGCAACAAAAAAAAAAAAAAAAAAATTCTCAAAAATCGTCCTCCAGAGTCCTCCCTCCTCCTCCTCCTCCTCCTCCTTCTCCTCCCCCCCTCCTCCCCCTCCCCCTCCCCCTTCTTCTTCTCCTCCTCCTCCTCCTCCTCCTCCTCCTCCTCCTCCTCCTCCCAATCAGAGCTTGCCTCTGTAGAGGTCCTAGCGGATTCATGTGGTTAGGTTAGGCTTGCCGCCGAGTTCGCCGCACGCCCAGGTGCCCGGGGGTGCCCGGGGGTGCCCGGGTGCCCGGGGCTGCCCGGGTGCCCAGGTGCCCGGGTGCCTGGGTGCCCAGGTGCCCGGGTGCCCGGTAGCTCCACATAGCCCTGTAGCCCTATAGCCCTGTAGCCCTATAGCCCCAATAGCCCTATAGTCTTATAGCCTTATAGCCCTATAGCCCTGTAGCCCTATTGCCCTATAGCCCTACAGCCCCATAACCCTATAGCCCGATAGCCCTATAGCCCTATGGCCCTGTAGCCCTGTAGCCCGATAGCCCCATAGCCTTCTAGCCCTATAGCCTTACAGCCCCATAGCCCTAAAGCCTTAAAAAGATTATGATTGGGTTTGTTCTCCAGTACCTTTTTTTAACTAGGGGGCCACATGCGAACCCTACCCCTACCCCCCCACGATTTCTGAGGGGGAGGGTGGGGTTTCCCCTATTTTTTGTTCGTTTCGGGAGATCCCGAGCGAAGTGAACCCCACCCTCCCCCTCAGAAATCGTGGGGGGTAGGGGTAGGGTTCGCATGTGGCCCCCTATTCACTATTTCTGAATACTCCTCCTGCACAGGCCCAGGCCCGACTTCACCCTGAGGTTGCCCCTGATCCCGAGCACCGGCACGGGGCGGGGGCTCCGCGTCGCGTGGTCGAGCGTCAGGATCATCTGGCTCCCCGGCGGCACGCTCTCGGGCACGGTGAGGCGCAGGTCCTCGGCGCCGGCGGCCCGATACCCCCTGGGGGCTGCGCCGGGCGGCCCGCAGGAGCGCTCAAGAGAGAAGCGCGTCGGACGCGAGCAGAAGGCATGGCGGCCCTACGCCGCGGCCCGCGCGGGCCAGCAGCGCGGAGCGCCACGCGGAGAAGGGGGCGCCTGCTTGCGCGGCACTGCGCGGCAGGCCCGCGCGCGAGCGTCGGCGCAATCGACCCCCTGCCCCCCCCCTGCTCCTCCTCCTCCTCCTCCTCCTCCTCCTCCTCCTCCTCCTCCTCCTGCTCCTGCTCTTGCTCCTCCTCCTCCTCCTCCTCCTCCTCCTCCTCCGTCGCTCACGTGGCGATCCTGCTGGCGCCGAGGGCGCCGACCCGCTGCAGCCCGCCGAGGAGCCGGCGGGGGCCGTGGCCACATGGGCTCGAGCTGCTCTTTGGGGCAGGCGGCGCTGACGCCCACCTCCTCCCTGCGTGAGATAACTGCCATTCCACTTGTGCATGCCATGACACTGGACACCCTAACAGTGCTATCATCGAACTCACCACAAAAAGGTTGAACATGTTCGAAACATGTTCTAAAAATGTTTAACACTAGCTTTTACATGTTGAAAACATGTTTAAAACATCCGGAAATTATCAGTCAACCTTTTTTCTCCATTGATCGTCGTTTACAACACTCCACAAAACCCTCCCCTGGGAGCCCAGTCTGGCCAACTGGAAAAGAAGGAGTGGGGGTCTGGCTGGAGGGGCCGCCGCAATCACCTGACCCTGCAAGGGGGAAGACCACGGTCGATTTAGCAACAGTTTTCCGTTCTCCGAATGGCTCGCGTTTGCTCACAAACGACCTCAGATGGCCTCAGGACCAGCCTAAGAGGCCCCCCAAAACGCCGCAAGACGGCTCCAGAAACACCGCCAGGAGGAGCCCAAGAAGGAAACATCGTCCCAATCCTTCCTGGAAACTTCTATTGTCCTCTCCTTCGCATTTTAGGTCCACGCAGCGTCCACGACAGCCAACAAAGCCTCCAACATCGCACCGAGACAGCCCTCGAAGCCGCCAAGAGAGCGCCCTAACCGCCCAAGAAGGTCCAAAGACGGCCCACGAGGCCCCTGAGACGGACCAACATGCGCCCAAGACGGCCCGAGATGGGCCCTGGAGGGTGACAACAAAGGTGCCCCGATGCCAAAATAGCCCCAGAGACCGCCCAGAAGCCCCCTAGAAGCCCCACCAGGCCCCCACGAGGCCTCCAAGAGGCTTCCAGGAGGCCAGCAAGAGGCCCCAAGAGGCACCAGAGGCCACCCAATAGGGCTCCACAAGCGGGCCCAAGACAGGGAAAGAGAAGGGGGCATCGAAGTAGCCTTCGGAGCCGCGACCGCTCTGTCGCTTGCTGCTGGCCCCGCAGCTCGGCCCTCAAAGGTCGGCGGTGCGGCGTGAACCCGTGAATGACTACGGGAGATGTTTGGTAATTTTCGGCATCTGGGGACTCTCGCCAGTTGGCGGGATGCAAATGGGGGGATAAGTCCAGATGGGGAGAGAGCCGAGCCAAATGGGATAAGTCCAAATGGGGGGATAAGTCCAGATGGGATAAGTCCAAATGGGGGCATCCAGCCGAGCCAGCCAACTTATCATCTCGCGGATCCCTTTTTGACAGTCCTGGGGCCTGGCGAGACATCCCGTTGTGATTTGTTCGCAACGTCAGGATCGAGACACAAAACAGACAAGCACACATATGTTTGACAGCGTGGACCCCGAATACTCGGCTACGGCCCTGTGGATGCGCCGATGCGATGCACAAGCGTCTCTCTGCGGTCGTGCTTCGAAGAGCAGGTCTGCATCCTCGAACCCCCCCCCACAGGCGGTGACGGGGGGCAGCGCAAGACGGAGCATGGCGAGTCCTCGGGACACTCCGGAGGCGGCAACGGGCCCCAACGTTCGGCG
>CAUYUJ010009014.1:290634-310910 GCA_963575745.1 Prorocentrum cordatum | reverse complement strand
ACACACACACACACACACACACACACACACTACACACAGGCGGCACTGGGCGACAACGGGGCAGCAACTGACCGGATCGTGGCGAATCCTCGGGACACCCATCCAATTTCGTAGAAACGCAAGCAAACATCCCCACGTGCAACCACAGCAGAAAACCCCTAAGTGCAAAAATCCCTAAGTCCGAAGTGCGATCCGAAGTCCAGATTTTGATCGGCACCAGCCCCCTCACTGGCGCGCGGAGCGCGCCAGAGGTGGCGCCAGAGGCACTGCCAGGAGGGCCCCAGCGCCAATCCAAGAAATCCGCCAGGACCTCGGACAGTGGATGCTTATGTTTTATGTTGTTTCTTCATCGTCGAGAGAGGGAGGAGGGGGAGGGAGGGCGGGCGGAGGGAGGGGGCAGGTGGAAGGATGGAGGAGAAAGAACTATGGAGGAGGGAGGATGAGGAGGAGGGAGGATGAGGAGGAGAATGAGGAGACGAGGAGGAGGAGGAGGGAGGGAGGCATGGACAAAAAAGGGGAGGGAGGAAGGGAGGAGGGGTCCAGGACTCTCACGCCGTGATTGCTTCGCAGCGTGGACGCCGTGATTCTCTCGCGGCGAGAGGAGGGCGGAGGAGACGAGGAGGAGGAGGGAGAAAGGGGAGATGAAGAGGGGGAGGACGAAAATTACTTCGCCGTGATTGTTTCGCGAGGTGGACGCCGCGAATGTTCCGCGGCGGAAGGAGGGAAGGGAGGAGGATGGAGGCCTCCCAAATGAGGTCCGAGAAGATGGAGCCCGAAGATCGCACCGCATTGCCAATGCATCGACGATGCATCGGCGACGCTGACGACGACGGCGACGCAACGGTGCCTTTGGCTTGGAGAAAATCAGGCTCCACGTCAAGCCGCATCGCCGATGCACTGGCGATGCGGCGCGATCCTCCGACCCCATCTACTCGGACCCCATTTGGGAGACCTGGAGAGGAGGAGGGGGAGGAGGAAGAATATGATTTCGCCGTGATTGCTTCGCAAGGTGGATGCCGTGACTTTTCCGCAGCGGGAGGAGGGAAGGGAGAGGATGGTGGCCTTCCAAATCGCACCGCATCTCCATGTATTGGCGATGCCTTGGCGACGCTGGCGACGCATCGGTGCCGTCGGCGTGGGGAAAATTGGGTCCCATTCGAGCCGAATCGCCGATGCATCGGCGATGCGGCGCGATCCTCCGACGCCATTAACTCGGTTGTTATTTGGGTGGGAGGCCTGGATGGAGGACGACCACGAGGAAGGAGGGAGGAGGCGGAAGGAGGAGGGAGGAGGAGGAGCAGGAGGAGGAGGGGAGGAGGAGCGGGATGGGGGAGGAGGATTACAAGGATTACCGCAAGCACCAGAGTAACTCAGCTAGAGGCGCGAAACTCAAACTTTGGGCAAGAGCCAGCGATGGATCCCATTCAGATGCTCACGGCGCGCGTCGGGTGTGGGCTCTGCGCAAGGATGCGCAAGACCCCGGAATTGGACCTGGCCCAGGAAGCCGCACGTCTTGCAGGGCCATCTGCCGAGCACCTCGTGAGAATATAGCGTGTGGGGGGTGGGCCCAACCTCCAGGGAGACGCAAGCCTCGTTCACGGGGGGAAGTCTCAGCCTTGTGCCGTCGACTGCGTCGAGTGCTGCCATCCTCTCACGGTGTGGACGTCGAGATCTTCTCGCAGCGAGAGGAGGGAGGAGGGAGGATGGAGGCCTCCCGAATGATGTCCGAGTAGATGGGGCCCGAAGATCGCACCGCATTGCCAATGCATCGCCAATGCATCGGCGACGCGGGCGACGCATCGGCGTCGCCGCCGTGGAGAAAATAGGGCTTCACCATCGAGCCGCGTCGCCGATACACTGGCGATGCGGCGCGTTCCTCCGACCCCACCTACTCGGATCCTGATTGGAAGGCCTTGAGGAGGAGGGAGGGGGGAGGAGGAGGGAGGGGGGGGGGAGGAGGAGGAGGAGGAGGAGGAGAGAGGAGGAGGAGGAGGAAGGAGGAGGAGGAGGGGGAGGAGGAGAAAGGGAGGAGGAGAAAGGGGAGAGGAGAAAGGGGAGAGGAGAGGGAGGGTGGGCGGCGGCGGGCGGGCGGGCGGGGGGAGGGAGGGAGGGAGGGAGAAGGAGAGGAGGGAGGGAGGGAGGGAGGGGAGGGAGGAAGGGGATGGAGGGAGGGAGGGAGGGAGGGAGGGAGGGAGGGACGGGGGGAGGGAGGGAGGGAGGGATTTTAGATTGCGCATCTGATTCGCCTGGTGACGGTCAGAGAAAGAGCGGCGCTGCAACTAGCAGACTTAAAAGGCTGCACGGGCACCAAGTGAACAAGTACAGTACAGTACCTCCATCCCACCACCCATGAAATGCACAAACCCACCCAGTCCCATAGTATTAACTGCGCCAGCGATTGGATGCGAGGCAGCAGTGTGGCACTGGCAATGCGAGGCCACCGTCGACTGGAGGCATTTGGCACAGACAGCTCTTGTGTCCGTACTAAAACTCGAATCTCGCACCGGAGGTAAAGTACAACTCAGCACACAGTTCGGGCTTAACGCCGAGTGCAAGTCCCAGCTCCCAATCCTTAAATGTCCCACCAACCTCCACTAGTCATTAAACGCCAGCTTGGCTGACTTTCAACCGTGGTCAGGAGAGAGCGTACAGAACAACAGAGGGGCGGTCCTGCCACGGTGTTCCCAACTTTCCCTGTCCGCCAGGGCTCGAATCTCTCTGAGCACAGCGTTGGAGAGGGAGGGCAAGATAGGGAGAGAGGGCGGCTGCGTCTGACTCGCTGCAGTCTCTTCCCTGGAAGGAAACATGCCGAGCTGCGCTGCCCATTCGATCCGTCCGACTGGGTCTCGTCTGATCTTCGGCAATGCCTAGATCTATGGACGGATTCTAGTGGCACCACTGCCAACTGACTGAGCTGAGCGAGGACTGCACTCTCATCCCTCCCGACAACACCATCCAGCAACCCCGACTCCAAACCTTATCTGCAAGGCAAAAACAAGAAAGGCTGGCGGCAGGCGGGGGCTGCGGCGTGCAGCCGCATGAGCGCCTGGCTGGCGGCCGCGCGGACTGACGGACACTCGGGGGTTCGGTGCCACACGCAACGGGTGTGTGGTTAGCGACGGTCTACGCTCACCGAGCCCCCTGCCGCTGCCCCCCACGGGCCAAGGCTTGAAGCTTGACATTCGGTCGGTGACAGAAGCACAGGGGGCGCACCTCTGTCCAGGTTGACGGTGGAGAGAGAGGCGGCGTAAAGAAGCAAGAGAGGCAAGCACATGCCTCTCTGACATGCACCACCCCCCCCCGAAAGGCGTGCGCACGAGATAGCAAGAGAGGCAGACCGCCGCTCTCTCTGACTGTTGCTACACTGCGGGAGGGGGGGAGGAGGCACTCACGGAGGGGAGAGGCGAGGAGGCGCTCGCTGCTACACTGCCGCGCCGCCCCCTCGCGCCGGGCGGCGGGGGCGGCGGGGCGGGCGTGCGGCGGCGGGGCGGCGGGGCACGCGCGCGCGCCCTGCTCTCTGCTCTCACCCTCGTCCGCCGCAGCCCCCTAAACCTCATCCTCCACTCCTCCAGGGCGGCGCGAGCCACAGCGGCGGCCTCGCCAGCCTCTCAAGCCTGCATGGCTCTCAGGACACTGGACTGAAGCCTGTCGCATCTCACGCCAAGACAGAGCGATTGACTGACTGACCCATGGGCATACTCCTCTTCCAGAGGGCGCATCTGGCCCTGGGTCTTTGGAGCCTGGAGGCGTTTGCCAATGGCAGCGGCCATCTGGGAGCATGGGTGAAATAGACAGGGATCAACACATACACACAGGCACAAGGGGATCTGCAAGCTCGAACGGGCAGCCCACACACGATACGGTCGGCAACAGGCCCAAAGAGGCAAGCCGTGCAATGGCAACTGCAAGCTCAGTTAACGGGAGGCGAAGTGTCCCACGAAATACCTCCAACAATAGGAAACTGGCAAAACCATCGTCAGCTTGCAAGAACCATAGCATCATCCACAGGCTGTCTGGTAGCACTGCTACGACAAGTACTGGCAACGGGGTGGGAGAGTAGGGGCAATCGGGAATGGGACAGCGGGGTGCACTGACAAAATCAACCACCTCCCTCCTCATCATCAACCTAAACCCATCCCACTCGGTATGCAGCGAGCGACGTTAAACCTGGGGCATGTCCAAAATACCTGTTCCGAAACCAGGCTGGGATGTCCAGGGAGCGATGCGTTGAGCGAGCCGATGACGGCGTCGCTCTCGAGCCTGTGCTCGGTTAGCCGCAATACGTGCACGCAACGCATCAGTCAACTCGACGGGCTGAGGGGGGAGCGGAGGGGGAAGAGAGGACGCGGTAGGCTCAAACAGTGGCTCGGAGTCCCCTGGCTGTGGGGTTACGGTGCCATCGGGGAACGCTAGAGCGTCTGCGTATTCCTGCTCGTCCGAGGCCTCGATGGGCCCTGGGGGGCGGGCCTCAGCCTCGGGATCAAAGACAACTCCAGGCATGGGCTGAGAGGACGACTGCGGCTCAGGTGGCAGGAACCGATGCCGCTCGGGATCCGCTCGAGTCCGCCTAGCACGCGTCGACACAAAATCTGGAGCCCAGGACTCGTCCGTACCGACGTACGGGTCCCACGAGACGTAAAAAACTGCAAGCGACCCACGGAACTCCTCCTCCTCCTCCCTCATGTCCTCTGGCCAATCATGCTCGGCACACGTCACGCGCATATGATTGACTGCGTCCATTATGCTGTCTGCGAGAACTTGACATAGGGCCGGAGGGTAGGTTTTCTTCTTGGCCGTGCGCCATTCATCACGTCGCCTGTCGAACCCCATGAGTACCTCGTGAGCCCCACGTCCGCGAGAACAACGTCCACGCCCAAGTGTCTCGCACGAGCGTCCGTGCATTGTGCCCATGCGCAGTGCAAGTATTCTTGTTGGTGCACGTGCAACCTGACCGTGCTCGCACTGATCAAAGTCGGTCACCGATGCTGCTGGGGATGCCATAACAGCCCGTAGGGGCGGGCAACAAAAAGAACTGACCGAGTCGGGTCGCCAGTGCGCAGGCATAGGATGTTCCATCCAGCATGAGGTACCGACGGTGAGGTGCACGGCGAACAGTTCGATCATCGCCCCTAGTAGTTCATTTCCAACACGTAACTGCTCCATTTGTCGGGGAGTGACGGCCAGCAAACCCCAGAAATCAGCGTGGGGCCGAAGGGGGGGGGCCTGCATCAGGGGCCCAACGGATAGCGGCCCACGTCTCACAGGGTGGCCCGCCGCCTGACAAGACAACTCGCCTGGCTCGTATATGCTCCTTCCATACCTCCAGCGTTTCGCGTCGCATCATGTTACCTAGTACTGGGTCGATCGCTATATCGATGGATAAAACCGAAATGGTGAAGTCGGTATGATACTCGGTCCATTCGAGGCAGGCCTGGATGTCACCAGGCCGTCGTCGGCCACAGTACAGGTTAAGCACGAAATATTCCGACCGTCGGATAGCAATGGGCAAATCCTGAGCAGCAATGTCGGTAAACTGCTCGGTCAAGAACATTCGCGTCGGGTAGCGCTCGTGGTAAACCGGTGGTGGTTGGACTGGCTCAGGGGCATCTCCTTCGGCCACAGCGGGCCGTGGTGGTGGTAGGAGTGCGGCGCACGCCTCTGGAGTGAGATACGGGTCACTTTCCAAGAGGGCTCGGCGGGCATCTTCCTGAGACACCAACGCGGCAAGGTTGGACGCAATCTCGGTGATGGGGCCCGGCGTCCGAACTGTGGGTACGACAACGTGGCGACGAGGGATGTGGACGTTGGTGGTATGTCCACGTGGTAGTATCGGTTGGGCAGGTAGCTGTAGGTGGTAGGCTGGATTGTCCATAGTCAGCACAGCAGCCAGTAAGCAGCGAGGCGAATCGATCGACAGATGATCCACTAAATGTGGCCGTGCATTGTACCTGAGCAGACATGTTTGACATACCCCTGACGGGTTGGCATAGCCACGTGCAAGTGTAGTTAGTTGCCTATGTACGCGAGCCACGCGTGTGCGCAGCGCCCGATGCCGTGCAAAAGACTGCCCACACCAAGGGCAGTCCATACTATGTGCTGGGGCAGGCGGTGGCTGCTGTATAATAAATCCACGTTCATCGGTGTATACCCGGGGGGGCACTCCCGCAGGGCGTACTTCATCAAAGAACCGGGACTCCATGTGGGCTGCAAGTGTGTTGCGCGTCGTGTACTGTGTATATGCATGCACTCCGATGCGAATGATGCGCTTCCAGGCGGGTAGGCTGCGTCGTACGAGGTCCCCCCACGGTTGTAGGTCCTCCTTGGGCGGGGGTAAATCCTGACATTGTCTAGTGGCAAGGCGCAACCACTCAAGATCATGCAACCATTGTCCAAGGGTCGTGCGACGTCGTTTCATGTCGGTGGCGGCTGCATGCCACTCAGCTGCCACAATCGAAAAGGCCAGCAAGGGTCCTGTATGAAAAAGTGAACCCAATAGCCGGAGTCGTGCAGCACGTAGTAGGATAGCAGGGGCCGGCCTGCGTAACCTAGCAAGCACCAGAGCGTCGGACACCTGAGACGCGTCCTCGCAATACCGAACACGGGCAGCTGCGCGATATACCTTCATAGTCTCACCGTGGGCCAGCTTAGCTTCGGCGTCTGAAAGTACGGGCCACGCGCCAGCGTTGTATAGTCGTCCGGACAGAACTAGACTGTCTGCGAGCACGAGCCTATGGGCGAGGTCAAGTTCGTCCGTTGCAAAAACGCGGCGACGAAGTACCTGTAGTGACGAGACAGTGGTAGCCGCACGGTAGCGAATCTCGGGCGCCATAGCGGTGCCTGCATCGAATACGGAACCCAGATGCACGTAATTATGTACGATCGGCGCACGAAGCGGTCCAAGTACATCCGATACGCCACATATGTGCCCATCATGCTCGTGCCATGCCGCATGCCGCGCACGCTCGGTACCGTGTCCACGCCACATAATGAGTGCTGCAGTTTTGGAGGGTCCGAGGTTCAAAATGTGTCCACACCGTGCAAATGCGTCTGAGACAATGACCAGGCAACTGGACAGGGCCCCGTAAATCTGGTCAGCGGGCATGATGAGGATCACGGTGCCGTCATCTGCATATGAGATATCGACCAAGGGGAGCTCTGCGGGGGGCCTGTCATCGGGGTCCTCGGCGTTGAGTGCTGTGAGGGATCTCTGGGTGGCCATCGGGAGCATGTAGGGATAGCCAGCGGTCAGAAGCTTTTCACGCACCTCCTGCATACACTCAGCCATCTGCATCTCGAAGAGCACATCAGGGAGAGGTTGGCCGGGGAAGAAGGAACGTTGAGGGAGCGAAACCTGTCCTGATCCTTCACACACGAACCAGGGTGCCTGATAGCACTGCTCGACCTGGGCGACGGTGTGGGGGTCGACGTCGGATCGGGTGAGAGCCGCAGCTCTCTGTCGGAGTCGGTCGGTTAGCTGCTGCATGGCCGAGGGCGGTAAGCCTGCCGCACGAACAATGGCGGCAACCGATATGTCGTCGAGGTCGGATTCGCGATGGGCACGCACCACGAGTTCACGAATGGCCCTGTAGAAGGCCTGTGCGACGTCCAGAAAGAGAGCACCAAATGATTGACGTCGGATCTTGGCCAGCGACTGTGCAACCCGCAACACCAAAGACGCATGCGTGGTCCCCCGGCCTGGCAACCCACCGAACTGTGTTTCCCCCGCCTCAGAGGCCAAAAATGGGAGTAGTCGGGACCGAAGGCATCGGCGAGACGCCTTGCCGAGTTGTGACGAGACCAATATGGACCTGGAACTGGAGCACTTCGTCGGGTCGGCTTGCCCAGACTTGATAAGGTCCCGATAAAAACCACCTTTCCATTGAATCGGCTCTACCAGTGTAAGGGCAAACTTGAGCTGTAGAGGGTAGTAGTACTCGGCGATCAATGTCGGGTGGGCCTTCAAGAGGCCGCCCGCAATGCCATCGCATCCTGGGGCAGACCGTCGCGCCTGTCGGCACGAAAACTGGAACTCGGCGAGGGTGGGTATAGCAGACAAGTTGACAGGCTCGGCAGACATACGCGCATAGGGGGTACGCCCAAAGTGTCCTGCGAACGTAGGCACGTCTGTAACGGGCAACGTAGCTGCGTGTTCGAGTCCTGCGAAGTGCTGCTGCCAACGCTGTGCAACCTGTCGTTCCGAGTCGATCGACTGACCTGCAAGATCCTGTAACGCAGGAAGGACTCGCTCGAATCGACGTCTCTTAGACCCTGCACCGATCCGACGCAGAGCGGCATATGCCTCGGCAAACTGACGTCGGTCCCAAGCTGTGCGCACCCCTCTGGCGATGTTGGCACAGTGCCAGGCCGAGTCTTGTCCCGTGGATGTCTGTATGACGTACGCGGCCCCCCGAAGAAAGACCAGATTGAGTGCCCAAAAAACTCCGGACCACGCCAGGTAGAACCGCAACATCATATCCAGGTCATACCGTAGGTCCCTGGGGGCCTCAGCCAGCTCGTGCAACGTGGGGAGACGCCCAACGTAGCGCAAACCGACGACATGGTCGGTCGTAAACGGGGGTAGGCTGATTTTCCCGCTGGGCGACTGTAGTGGGACCATGAAAGCCTTCGTCGCATCCAGTACGCTGTCAGTCGCCTGCGCAATCCTACGGCAGCACTGTAGTAGGAGTAGGTGGGAGGGCCCGTCGCGATATGAGAACCTCCAGCAGTGTATCCTGTGACAGAACCATTCTCCCGCAGAGGCCCCGTCCGAGGCCCAAGCCACAAAGGCAGTAGCAAGCAGCAGACGCGGCAAACTGGACCGTAGGTATCGTAGTGCACGACGGCCATGCATGCGTTGATCCATGAGGTCCAGAGAGCCCTGGGAGATCCAGCTATGTTGTGGCGTGCGGCCGGACGATGACGCTTTAGGCGGGAAGGCTAGCTCAGCCGCCGCAAGCAAGGCCGCATTCAAATGTGCTGCATGGTCGTCCGGGTGCATGGTGAAGGGGGGCTGGGGTACCATCTGGAGGGCCTGTGCAAAGGCCTGCTGACAGTCAGGGTCGTCATACTTCGATATGTCGTGTCGAGACCGAGGCCATACCAAGGCAGGTTCGTACCGATCGGCATGGCACACACGCATGTAAGCAGTGACCACGAAGTGATCGTCCCGACGTAGCGACAGATCGAGATCGACATCGACACCCTGATGCACCACACTGTTGATCTGTCCGATGGGGGTGGTAATGTAGTCGATGCGACGTCTAGGTGCTTGACCCTGGGCCCCAGGCGGTAACCATGTGCCGTGTACCCCAGAGTACGACGGCAAAAAAGTAGATACTGCACACTGCTCGGTATCCCGAAGAAACTTATGGAAGCACATTCCATTGAAGTTTTCAACCTCGGGCGCCACATCACCCACTGAGTCTGACACTTGTGAGCCCACCGTGGCATTCGCATCAAGCAGGCAATACAACGGCGCTGGCTGAACCCGAGCAGCGAGGGAGGGAGGGAGGAGGAGGGAGGGAGGGAGGGAGGGAGGGAGGGAGGGAGGGAGGGAGGAGGGAGGGAGGGGAGGGGAGGGGGGAGGGAGGGAGGGAGGAGGGAGGAGGGAGGAGGGAGGGAGGGGGAGGGAGGGAGGGAGGAGGGGGAGGAGGAGGAGGAGGAGGAGAGGAGGAGGAGGAGGGAGGAGGAGAGAGGGAGGGAGGGAGGGAGGGAGGGAGGGAGGGAGGAGGGGGAGAAAGGGAGGGAGGGAGGGAGGAGAGACCTCCGACGCCGTCGCGCTGCCCGCAGCGTGGTCGGCGTGGCCTCTCTCCGCAGCGGGGGGGGGGACCGCCGCCGCGGTCCTGCCCGTCGGGGGCCACGTGGTGGAGCTTCATGCCGGGGTAGGCGCCGTCGGGCACGCGGATCGTGAACATGAGCGGCTGCGGCTCCTCGCGCGACCCACCGCTACTACAAAGGCGACTGCGAATAATGCGACTCCCATCACCACCACTCCTTCTACCATCACGATTCTCGTTGATGCGAAATCATGGTGGTGATTCCGTTTCCAAATTTGTGCCTCCCCCGGGGGCGGGGGGGGGCGGCGCCGTCGACCCCGGGAGGGAGGGGAGGCGGGAGGTTCATGTTCGAGGAGGAGGGAGGGAGGAAGGAGGGAGGGGGGGAGGGGGAGGGAGGGAGGAGGGGGGGAGGCGGGGGGGCGGGGAGGAGGGAGGGACGGAGGGAGGGAGGAGGGAGGGAGGGGGAGGGAGGGAGGGAGGGAGTTTTGAGGATCTCGAAATTCGAGATGCGAAGTTTTCTCGGACGTTTCCGTCCACTCATCGGTTCTCCAGCCTCGGGACGCGCTCCGGCAACCGCGCCTCGCCGAGGGCGTTCCCGGGGGCGCCTGGATCGTCCCGAACGGCCGCCGCCGACTAGAGGTTGGACTCAAAAACCAAACCTCCTCTCTTGTAGTCACGACGTCGGGGATCTGGGGAGAGGGAGAGGAGCTGGGGAGGGGGAGGGGGCAGGCTAGGTGCGCTCACGCCATAACTGACATCCCACCAGGTATAGGAGGGGGAGGGGAGCGGGCCAGCCCAGTTTGCGAGGCTGCTCAACTCTCTCTCTCTCTCTCTCTCTATCTCTCTCTCTCTCTCTCCCTCTCTGTCTATCCATCTCTCTCTGTCTATCTCTCCATATGTGTATATATATATATATGTACATGTATATATGTATATAAATATATGGATTACTCTCTCCTTCTCTCTGTATCTGTAGAGAGCCAGATCGGTAGACAGACTGACAAACAAGACAGGACAGGACAGGGCAGGGCAGGACAGGACAAACAGATACTCCGTACCCCTCTGTCTCACTGCGTCTCTCTCTCTCTCTCTCTGCTTCTCGCTCGCTCTCTCCCTCTCTCTCTCTCTCCCTCTCCCGCTGCCGACGCCACTGCACCTCTGTCTCCCTCCTGAGCACCGCCTGGCGGCGAGGTGCGCAACGCGCGGGCGGAGCCGCGAGCGCACGACGCCCTCCCCGCGGGAGACGAGCGCACCGACGAGGGGGCGGGCCGTGGGGGGGGGGGCACCGCCGCGCCCGGCTCCGGCCGGCGCCAGCCAACGCCAGCAAATCGAGCTCCTCCTGCTCCTCCTGCTCCTCCTGCTCCTCCTCCTCCTCCTCCTCCTCCTCCTCCTTCATCCGACTCCCGGCCCCAGCCTGCGGATCGAACCGCACCCGATGGGCGGCCCTGCACAAGCGGGCGCTGAGGGGAAACGTTGGGGGGGGCAGCTCAGGTGGGGAAACACCGACCTGTAATCGGCGATACGTCGCCGATAGATCGGCGCTAGGCCCCTGATAGGTTTTACGGCGCGTTCCTGGGCGGGGTGGGCTATCGGGAACGTGTCGGCGATCAATGGGCCACTGGGAGGAGACCCATCCTCCCCCTCAGCCTAAGTACTATCCCCGCAAAGTTGCTTCTTGGTTTCGGGTCATATCTCGGCTTTCCAGCGGCCGTTCGGAGCGATCCAGGCGTCCCTGGAACGCTCTCGGCGAGGCGCAGCCGCTGTAAGCCATCCCGCGGGAAGCAAACCTCTCGGGACCCATGAAACCGTCTGAAAACCTAGAACTCCAACGTCGTGATGTTTTTGACGACCAGAAGAGGTTTGGGTCTCTGGCGGCCGTTCGAGACGACCTCAGGCGAGGCGCAGCTGCGAAAGGGATCCCGAGCCTGGACAACCAACGGGAACGGCCAGAAACGTCCGAAAACCTCGCATCTCGAACCTCGAACGCCTCGATTCCGTCATTGAATCCTTGAGTCCTCGTCGCGCGCTTCGAGAAAAGGACCCGCGGCCGCCCTCGGCCGCGCCGCCGCTGCCGCGCGCGCCCGCCAGCTGCACGCAGGAGTGGGCCCTATAGATCCTTATGGAAAGGAATGCCCTTTGGTGTGCGGCTTTTATCGGGGATGGACAGACCCCCCTTTAGTAAAACGTGGTTTAGTGAAAACAACCTGAGGCCCAAACCTGGCGGGCGCAAGCCTGGAAAATAACGGCTACGGCGCCCTCTCGAGAACCGAAAACGGACAATTCACTAATCGACGTGTCACTGTTGGGGGTTCTGTCCACCCCCGATTTTATGGAGCGCGGAAAAACATACGAATACTATGTGCTAATGTTGGAGGCGCGCGTCCGACACGAACGCGCACCACAAATATTATCACACAAGCAGACCTGGGTCAGAATCACACCCTTCAAGAACATGAGACCCTCCGCCGGCCAAAGCACACAGAGCATCCAAGGGTACCCTCCTGAGGATGCACAAAGTATCCCAGTGCGACCCTACCTAGGAGTTGGAGCCCCTAGGAGAGCAGCACTAGTAGTAACAGTAAAGCTAAGCTACAGCTAAGCTAAAGCTAAGCTAAAGCTAAGCTAAAGCTAAGCTAAAGCTAAGCTAAAGCTAAGCTAAAGCTAAGCTAAAGTTAAGCTAAAGCTAAGCTAAAGCTAAGCTAGCAATAAGCTAAAGGTAAGCTAACTATAATATAAAGCTAAGCTATAAGCTAAAGCTAAGCTAAACATAAGCTAAGTATAAGCTAAAGCTAAGGTAACGCTAAGCTAAACCTAAGCTAAATATGTGCTACATCTAAGATACAGCTAAGCTGAAGCTAAGCTACAGTTAAGCTAACACTAAGCTAACGCTAAGCTAAATGTAAGCTAAAGCTAAGCCAAAGCTAAGCTAACATTAAGCTAAAGCTGGGCTGAAGTTAGGCTAAAGCTAAGCGACCGCTAAGTTAAATCTAAGCTGAAGCTAAGCGAAATCTAAGCTAAAGCTGCGGTAAAGCTAAGCTAAAGTTAAGCTAAATTTAAACTACATCTAAGATACAGCTAAGCTAAAGCTAAGCTAAAGCTAAGCTAAAGCTAAGCTAAAGCTAAGCTAAAGCTAAGCTAAAGCTAAGCTAACACTAAGCTAAAGCTAAGCTAAAGCTAAGCTAAAGCTAAGCTAAAGCTAAGCTAAAGCTAAGCTACATCTAAACTACAGTTAAGCTAAAACTAAGCTAACGCTAAGCTAAAGCTAAGCTAAAGCTAAGCTAACGCTAAGCCAACGCGAAGCTAAAGCTAAGCTAAAGCTAAAGTTAAAGCTAAAGCTAAAGCTAAAGCTCCCAGTGGACTGGGGGAACCGCTCCCAGGGGACAGGGGGAACCGCCCAGGGCGGGTTACACTGTCCGGCCCCTTGAAGCGAAGACAGTAAGAACCCTTCTAGGTAGAGCCTAGGTAGGGAAAAACATCCAACAGACACGAAGAACACCAGGGTGCCCTCCCCGAACCGACCTTGATCTTATAACTCAGTCCGTCTGCTGTTAAAGCGCGTACAGTGCGGCTAGCAGAACTACAGAACTCAGTACAGGCAAACGCGGAGCGCACAGTAGATCATTTCCCGAACGGAATGACCAGAAACCGCCCGCCACGGAGCTGATCCTGTAAGATGTCTGAGGGTGCGTGTCGCCCTCGTGGGGCCGACGCACACATAGCACAAGTATGCTTGGGTGGCGCCAGTTTCAAGGTTACGCGAAGGGACCAGATCGCAAGCGTGCAAGTAGCTCCTATCCACTGGCGGCTTATGGGTCATGAATCGGGCCTCCTGCGGCCGTTCGGGACGATCCACGCACCCCCGGAACGCTTTCCTCGAGGCGCGCCGCTGAAAGCATACCGAAGCTGGAGCGCCGCCCAGAATATCAACAACCTCCAACCTCGAAGCTGTCTCCCCCTTGGTCCTACCCCACCTCAGTGGCATACCCGAAAAGGGTCATGAGAAACTGGGTACGATGAACAGCCATGAATAAACGTTGTCCAATACCGACAGCGGCCGCTGTTGGGCAGGCAGGATTTTTGCCCCAAGTGGACAGCGTCTGCGGCGACGCGGACAGCGAGACCCTCCCAAAATGGACAGGAGCTGCTGTCGGTATTCGCCCCCATTCTTTCCAGACCCTTTTCGGCCGCACCGATGTGCTGAGCCAGCGCCCCGTGCTCCCTCCCTCTCCCAGAAAATCAAGGCGGAAAGCGGAGGCCCGTGCCGCCTCGGTCAACACCTCAAAACTCCTGGCCCACCATCTTGCCTCCCCCCATGGTGGCGTCTTCGCTACCACCCCTTTTACGTGAGTGCCCATTCCGATCCTGCGGACCCTGCCGTTGCCCCTGAGCCCGGCGACAGGCCGCTATCGCTGGGTGCATTGGGCCTGAGAGCTCGGACCTGCTGGCCTGGAGGAGGACGTTCCAAATTTTCTCACCCTCCTCTTCCTCCTCCTCCTCCTCCTCCGCCTCCGCCTCCGCCTCCTCCTCCTCCTCCTCGTCCTCCTCCTCCTCGTCCTCCTCCTCCTCCTCCTCCTCCTCCTCCCTGCCTCCCTCCCTCCCTCCCTGCCTCCCTCCCTCCTCCTCCTCCCTCCCTCCTCCCTCCCTCCCTCCTCCCTTTTCCCTCCTCCCTCCTCCCTCCCTCCTCCCTCCCCCCTCCCCCTCGTTCCCCTCCTCCCTCCCGCCCGCCCCTCCCTCTCGCCGCGGCCCCAGGGACTCCCAGAAAGGCCGGCAAACGCGAACGGGACCCCTAGGGCGGCCGGAAGGGCGATCCGATCGCACCCGCGCACCAATGACACCGCCGCCTTCGGCGAAGGGCCCCACCTGGTGGCAATGAATTAACATACTAACAAGAGGGGAAGGAGGAGCAGCAGCAGCACGAAAAAGGAATAGAGAGGGGGGGGACAACCGCGAAACACACGCGGGCGGAGAGGGGGGGAGGGGGTGAGGGGGGGCGGTGGCGGTCGCGGGGATCGTGGAGGTGGTGGCCGCAGTGATCGCAATGGTGTTCGTAATGATGGTCGTCAGGGTGGAGGTCATGCTGAAGTCGGCCGCGCTGGTTGTGATCGTGGCGGTCGCGCTGGTGGCGCTGGAGGTCGGAGTGGTCGTGCTGGTGGTGGTCGTGCTGGTGGTCGGTTTGCCGGCGGCCGGGGTGGTCGTACTGGCGGACGTACTAACTAGGGGTTTGTTGCGCTGGCGTTGAGCGTGCTGCTGGCAGTCGCGGCGAGCCGCGGGTCCTGCTCGAAGTCGGCGCCAGGGCTGCGCGCGAAGGCGGCCGCTTCCTCGGAGGGCAGCCC
The DNA here is from genome assembly GCA_963575745.1 of Prorocentrum cordatum. Lineage (NCBI taxonomy): Eukaryota > Dinophyceae > Prorocentrales > Prorocentraceae > Prorocentrum > Prorocentrum cordatum. The sequence goes on along the minus strand of CAUYUJ010009014.1, from coordinate 295,801 downwards.
CCCCGGCCTCGAAGACCATGGGGATCAGCTCGAGCCCCTGTCGCGGAGGGCACCGCGTCCTCTCGCCGTCGACCTCAAGGGCTGCTGACAAGCCACACTGTGGGGCATGGCCTGCCTGCGCGGCGCACGGGTTGAGTGTGCGCAGGTCACGGTCCACTCAACAAAAATGTCGCGTCTGGCTTTGTGGTCGACGGTGGCAACGTCGAGCTTGGGGAGGCGACGATCCCACCCTGGCACGCGCTGCTCAGCGGGGGCAACATGCCCAGTGAGCGCTGTGCGTCGCTTGGAACGCCAGTCCCGCAGCCGCTTATGCCAGTCATTCTCAGACGCCCCCACTTCGCTCATCCTCGCGAGGCCTCTCTTGTCGGTCGAGCGTCTGGTTGCAGAGTTGCCCGATGTCCTTGTTTTTGTACTGGCAGCGGGCTCTCTCTGGGAAGACGGGCATGTCCAGCCGCATCTTCAGGTTCGTGGGGAAGTTTTGGTCTGGCTGCGTGGCGTCGCCGGCGTGCCGGGGCAGCAGGAAGGACCCCGCCCCAGCGACTCTGGCCGAGTGCAGCGAGGGGCGGCCGTCCCCGTCCAGCCGCGTGTCCTGGAAGCGCTGCTTCCAGGCGGCCGTTTTCCCCCAGAGCCCCTGCGGGCTGTGCTGCGGCTCACGCATGTAGTCGAGCAGGTCGTCCTCCGAGTGCGCCCGGGTCTCGGAGCGCCTCCAGCTCTGCCTGGGCGACAGGCTGGAGGGCACGCGGGCAGCGGGCGCGAAGCTCCTCCAGGGTGCTGACCCCTAGGCAGGTGGACACGTGGTGAAAGCACAAGGCCCAACTGGCTCCGCACGCGGCCGGGGGGGGGGGGGTGAGCGGCGGAAGGGAAGGCGCACCCTCCGTCGGAAAGGCGCAGCGTGGCCCCGAGGCGCCGCGCATCGCCCAGGGATTCCGCGAGGAAGTCCTCGAGCGCAGCGAACAGCGCGTCGTCGATCTCCCGCGCCCAGCCCGTCTGCAAGTTCGCCCTGAGGTGGTACGTGACGCATCCCCGCCCGAACCTGCACAGGAGCGCGTGCGTTCTTTGACTCGGCCGAGAGACCGGCCGTTCTCAGTTCCCGCAGCCTCGCGGGGAAGGCGCGCGCGGCCCGCTGTCGCGGGGCCGTCGGCTCCACCGTGAACGAGGACCCTGTCATCTTGCTGGTCCAGCCAGGGCGCAGCGCTCCCGAGGCAGAGCAAGTCGTGAACCCAGAGGGCGGCAAGTCTGTCTGACGGCGAGCCCCGCGGTGGGCTGCCCAGGCCCAGGCTTGCGTCTTGGCGAGGTTGACCGTCAGGCCGAGGCGAGTGAGCTCTTCGGGACCAGCTGCGCCGCCGCGGCGGCATGCGACGGCGGTGCGTAGACCATGTTGGCCTCCAGGTAGGAGAGCACCCGGCACTCCGGCGACAGCTGCTGGATCCTCTTGTGGATCTCGCCCAAGGCCCCCGCGGCGGTAATCGCGAACAGGACCGAGGACAGCGGGCACCCTACGTTCACCCCGCTTGTCGCCCACACTGGCTCAGCGCAGTCGGTGTCGCCCCAGAACATGTGGGTCGTTTCCCCTCCTATCCAGCAGCGCGCCGTCCAGAGTAACGCGGGCGCCCGGGCGCGAAGGCTGCTCACGATGTGGTGCCGAAGCAGGTTGTTGAAAGCGCTGCTGCAATCGAAGGTGATCACCACGTCCTGGAGGCTCGCCTCTGTGAGCGCCGAAGTGCACTTGTGCATCACTTCGCAGTCTCCTGGTCTTCCCTTTGCGTACTGGTGTGGCCCGCCCTCGGCATTGGCGGCGAGGCGACGCAGCGCGCTCCCGCAAGCGATCGACCAGAGGCCCCCGTTGCGTTTGCCGAAAGCCACCAGGCGCGTGCTAAGTAAGGTTGGCTCGCATGGCCTCGAGGATAGCATCCCGCACAGGAAGAGGACCGTCACCTTGAAGACCGCGTCAAGAGCTCCTGGATATTTCAGGAGACTGCGCCAGCCAGCATTCAAAGAGGCCCCCTCTGGGCCCCAGCCCAAACTACCGCGGGCTCCGCCAGAGGTGGCTCGCGGTCAAGTCGTTGCCGGTGTCCTCGTCGGGGAGCTCTGGAGGTCGGCTGCGCTGGGCGGGGCGGCTCCCACGGGGAAGAGCGCCTGCAAGCCCGCCTGCAGCCCGGCCCCAGTGGCCACTGTGGCAGGCCGGAAGCCGCGGGTCATGGCCTTGCTGACCAAGCCCTCGCCGACCAGCGCCTCGACCGCCTCCGCGTCCTTCCCGGGGTGTCGGCGCGCCAATTCCGCCGTGGCGCGGTTCCGGCCCCTCCTCCTCCTCCTCCTCCTCCTCCTCCTCCTCCTCCTGCTCCTCCTCCTCCTCCTCTACTCGGATCTCGAAGTTTCATCCTCCCCTCTAGCCTGACCTCGGAGCAGGGTTAGTTGAAACAACGGCAGTTCAAAATCGGTCCCTGGATCGCTCTTGAGGTCCAAACACGCACCACTTTTCCGAGCTGCGTTCAGCCGTGGCGACGAGGGCCCCCCCCCCCAAGGACAGCTACCAGTCTCAACTCGCCCTCCACTGATCCCCCCCCAGAGATCCGATGTAAGGACTTGTTCCCTACGCGGCCCCCTGAAGTCCCGACCCTTTCCCCTGGGCCGGTTTTTCATCCCGAGTCGTCTTTTGACAGCCCCGGGGCCCAGCGAGGGCCCCTGGAGGCCGAAAACGGTGAAAGATCTTCGAGTTTCGGTCCCCGAGGTCCTGACCCTTTGCCCTGCAGGCCTGTTTCTCGTCCCGAGCCGTTGTTTGACGGTCCTGGGGCCGGGCGAGGCCCCCAGAGGCCGAAATGACGGCGATGACTGTGTCAATGCGTTAGAGGTCTGAGACCTGAGCCCGTCCCCCCTGGCGCTGCCCCCGAAGCTGAGCAGGGGCCGACCGTCCTGGAATTGCTATGGGCCTACAGCCGGACCTGAGACTTCTCCTCCTGCTCCTCCTCCTCCTCCTCCTCCTCCTCCTCCAACTCCTCCTCGTCCTCCTCCACCTCCTCCTCCTCGTCCTCACAGAAGAACATTTATTCAAGAACATGAGACTCTCCGCCGGCCAAACTGAACAACATTCTCTGGGCACCCTCCCCGAACCGGTCTCGATCTTATACCTCGGTTCGACCGTACCACTTAATGTTCTTAGGATCCATGTCCTAAGAACCGAAAACATGCTCTTCAGAGCATACAACCGGTTGATCAAACCAAGACTGACTTAGCCACACAAGTGCTCGAAAAACATCTCGTGCAAACCACAGGAGGCTCGTAGAAAAACCTCCGGTGGGCCCAGCAGATTCTTAGAGGCCCACCAGAGGATGCTCTTAGAGTAAGAAGGGCGAACGAGGACGCTTCGCCACTGAGTCTCTCCCCCCTGACTCGGGGATGGACAGAGCCCCCTTTAGTAAAACGTGGTTTAGTGAAAACGACCTGAGGCCCAAACCTGGCGGGCGCAAGCCTGGAAAATAACGCGCCGCGGCGACCTCTCGAGAACCGAACACGGACAATTCACTAATCGACGTGCCACTGTTGGGGGTTCTGTCCACCCCCGACTCTTAGAATAAGAAGGGCGAACGAGGACGCTTCGCCGAGGAGGAGGAGGAGGAGGAGGAAGAGGAGGAGGAGAAGGAGGACTAAGTCTCTCCCCCCCTGACGCTGCCCCATGGCTTCCGGGCCTCAGCTCGGCTCTCCGGCGGCCGCTCCTTCGGGCCGGCCCCTGGCAATCCCCGGGAGAAGGCCCTCGGCGAGGCTCGAGCCGCCAGAAGGCGCTCGGCGAGGCTCCTCCTCCTCCTCCTCCTCCTCCTCCTCCTCCTCCTCCTCCTCCTCCTCCTCCTCCTCCTCCTCATCGCTCCTCCTCCTCCTCCTCGACCCCCGAACCTCGCGATGCCCTCCTCGGGCTCCTCCTCCCCCTGCTCGCTGCCCCCGAGTGAGGGGCAACGACAGGGGGGGACTGGCGCAGGGAAAAAGGCATCGACCTGGAATCAGACCTCCGATCGTGACTCCGCACCTGCATGGGCAGGTCGGGGCTATCGGGCACCCATCGGCGATCAATGGGCGATGGGGGGGTCGATGCATCCCCCCCTGTGCCTACATCCCCCCCTGCTCGCTGCCCCCGAGGCCCCGAGCGCGGGGCGCAGCTCCTGCTCCTCCCGGCGCGGCTCCGGCGCGGCGCTCGGGGCCCCGGAGGCCACGGGCCCGCCCCCGTCCAGGGCCTCCTCCGCCACGCAGCGCCACACGCGCGTGGCGGGGTCCTCTCCGGCGGCGCGCCGCCACGCGCCGCCGCGCGCTGCCGCCGCAGCCGCTGCGGCGGTCGACGCCACGCGCCGCTGCCCCGTCGACGCCCGCAGTCGACGCCCGCGGGCCCGCTGCGGTCGCTGCCGCCGCAGCCGCAGCGCAGCGCCGCGCGCGCGCGCGGCGGGGTCCTCGCGGCGGCACGCGCCGCCACGCAGCGCCCAAGGGGGGCCCGGCCCAGGAGGGAGGGCGATTCGAGGCATTCGAGATGCGAGGCGCGGGTTCTCGAACGCTTCTAGCCAGCCTCGAACGTATCCCCATCCCTAAGACGGGCGATCAAAAAGCGAGGACAATCTTAGAGATAGGCCCTCAGAAACTGAGGGAATCCTTAAGATCGGCATCGAGGTGAGGTGATGTCAAACATAGGGATAGGGATATGTTTCAAACTGGTAAGCTTCCGCCCGTTCCCGCTGTTTTTCCAGCCGCGGGATGCCTTCTGGCAGCGGCGCCTCGCCAGGAGAGATCCAAGGGTGCCCGGATCGTCCTGAACAGCCGCCGGAGACCCGAGGTGCAACCCGAAAATCAAACCCCCGCTCGGCGTCGTAAAAAAAACACGACGGGACATTTCTTGCAATTCTGGCCCCCTGGGGGGCCCTCGCCGGGCCCGTGGGCCATCAGAAAACGGCCTGGTATGATTGTCCCAGTGGGGGGCCCGCAACTCTGGGGGTCGACGTTGCGAAGGAAGCACGACGTCGGTCGGAGTTCTGGGCGATCCTGCCTCCATGGGTCGCGAACGAGGCCAGACCTGACAGGCTGCCCTCTGGTGCGTCCCCCCCGCGAGGCGCAGCGATTCGCTTGCTGCAGCAGGAGGAGGAGGAGGAGGAGGAGGAGGAGGAAGAGGAGGAGGAGGAGGAGGAGGAGGAGGAGG
>CAUYUJ010009014.1:257335-290534 GCA_963575745.1 Prorocentrum cordatum | reverse complement strand
GGAGGAGGGAGGAGGAGGGAGGAGTAGGAGGAGGAGGAGGAGGAGGAGGAGGAGGAGGAGGAGGAGGAAGAAGACCAGCTTGGGGCCAGGCGGAGGCCCTGCCGCCCCGCCGCCGTGGCCCACCGTCGCCTGCCGACAAAGGCCAGGCGCCAGTCCCCCGCGCATGACCCGCACCGAGGTGGCCTCCGACCTCGGGGCTCGACCTACAGTATTCGGCCTGACCCAAGGAACGATACAGAAGGAACGAAGCCCCTTTTTTCCAAGTAAGCCTAGGAAGTCCGACGGAAAACCAGGGGGCTCGCCGCCAAAAAGGTAGCGGAACGCATGCAAACCAAAGGAACGACCGAGCCCCTTTTGAAAAGCAAGTGTTCCCTATTCAAGCCGGAACATGTAGGCAGTGCTTCTCGCTCTCGTTTTGTCTTCGCTTTCCCTCGTCTTCGCTTTGTCGTAGGTCCGGCTCTGCTGCACAGCGACATCGGAACCGAAAACGGCAGGGCTCGACCTATAAACAGTGCTTCTCGTTCTCGTCTTGTTTTCGCTTTCCCTCGTTCGGTCCGAAGGCCGCCTTTACTGCACACCGACATCGAAACGAAAACGGCCCACGAAATCGCCGAAACACCGCTTAGGTCCACCCCTGTCCGACCTCAACCTCCTGGCGGTCCGTGGCCATTTTGGCTCAAGTCCGTAGCGTGAGGCTCAGGACGAAAGTTGTCCTTTGGCAAGGGGACTTGCGGCCCCACCCGTTCGCGGAGGCAACACCTCCGACCACTTTCCTCGTAACGCATCGCGATTTCATTCCGCGCGACCTCTGATCAAGATTACTTCACGGTCATGGGGCCACCTGCCATGCAGGGGGCCGTTCTCCCAGGGCCAAAATATCCAGTGTGGGGGTGTGGGCGTTGCGGATCGGCGCTCCAGTGGGCTTCCAGAGTGGCGTGCCAGTGTGGAAATCCCGCCCCCCTCCAGATAGGTCAGCAGAAGACTAAGGAGGCAGCAGCAGAAGCAGCAGTGGCAGCAGGTAAAGCCAGGGGCAAAGGCAAAGATGTGTCAGGCGATCGTGACACATAATCCAATGCTCGAGGAAAAGGAGATGCCACCCGACTCCAGAAGATGGAGCAGCAGATGGCTCAGTTGCTGCAGGCCTTCCAGAAGCCCCCCGGCTGCGACAGGGACCGCATCTACAGGTGCCCCCCGCCATGACTTCGCACAGATGAGGGCAAAGGCACGCAGGCAGACTCGTCCCTAGAGGATGAGCACGTAAGCGATGAGATCAAGCGTGACAAACTCATGCTGGACGTCACGGAACTTGAGGAGGACGCCAAGCGCCTCAAGGATCCAGAGTTACGCGAACCAACCAGTGAGAAGATATCGACGTTGCGATCTGAACGCAACAAAATCCGATACCCCACTGCGGCGCACGGAGGGGCCTCCCAGGATCTTTCTCGTGCGAAGAGCAGTTTGGAGAAACTGGAGCAGGCGTTGGCTGAGAAGCGCAAGCAGCTGGAGGGCTTCAGGGAGTCCATCCGCAAGCGCGAAGGTGAGCCCGCTGCCAGGAAGATCAGGGTGGCGCAGCTCGAGATCGAACCCGCCGAGGCGGCCGGGCAGCTCACGCCCGGCAGAGGTGCCGAGGCGGCTGCTCCGCCCGATGTGTCCCCGCTCTTCGAGCTCAAGCCTGAAGACATACCCAACGACCTGGCGGGCTACCTTCCGCGTGAGCAGTGGACCAAGTTGCGCGAGCCCGTCACCAGCAGGCCGCCGCGCTGCCTCGCAAAGGGGGACGTGGGTCCCGACCAGAAGCCTCATGGTGATGGCGAAGGTGACAAAGCCGATGGCGATGCCATCACTGAATCGGCCCCTTTCAGGGATGGAGGCGTCAAACGAGAGTTCGTTGTTTGGGATGAGAAGGAGCAGCAGCAGCAGCAGCAGCAGCAGCAGCAGCAGCAGCAGCAGCAGCAGCAGCAGCAGCAGCAGCTCTCCACTCTGGTCAATGATCCACATGCTTTCAAGGAACAGCTCGCTGAGATGCAGTCTAAGCAGGCGAAGCGTTCCGAATGAGTGCGAATTGGCACATTGGAGTGATTGTGTTTCCTCGACGACAACTGCGGCGACGGCAAGGAAAGCGGGAAATTTGTCGACCTTGCGGCCCTGGCTCCTTCCTGAGAAAACTGAAACCTAACCCCAGATCAATCTTAGTACGGTACCACGGTCTATGCTGTGCCCTGGCCGTGGTACCCGCAGCAAGGGATCCTGGGCTGCGGAATCGCTGCAGGGATGCGAGCCGAGTTCACGTCCATCCTCCACTTCGGTTGCGGCGACGGCAGGGATCTCGGGCGCGTCGTCGACCTTGCGGCCGTGGCTCTCCCCTGAGAAAGCTGAGAGCCCAGCCCCAGACGAAACCTAATGCGGTCCCACGGTTTTATGCCGTGCCCTGGCCGTGGCGCCCGCAGCAGGGGGCCCTGGGCTGCGGCATCGCTGGAGGGATGCGAGCCGAAGTCACGCCCATCATCCACTTCGGCTGCACCGCCTGGCGCGCGGGCTGTGGGCACAGTGGCGACGAGTCAGATCAGTGTACCATCCCGTTGCCGCGTGTCTCAGGATGCAGATGCACTCATCACGGCGCAGTTCCGGATGCACCAGAAAGTGAGGCCGCAGGAGTCAGCACGTTCGAGACGTTCAGCGCCAACGGCGGGGAAAAGACGGTGAAGAAGCCTGTGGAGAAGACCACGGCTGCAATTGGTCCGACGCAGGAGCTCGGCGACATCGATATCCACCTCGAGGCTCCCGGTTCCTGGTGTGCTGCGCGAGGTTGGCAGACAAGAGCGAGGGCAGCCTCCCTCCACGGCTGCAGGGGGCACAGCGCGTCTGCCGAGCCCGCGGTGCTTCTGAGGTCAGGGCACGGTCTCCGTCCACCCGAACTTGGAGCTGAACGCGTTCTGCCCCACCGCCGCCAGCGAGTTGAGGTGGATCTGCCAGGCTGGCCTGCCATCACGGTCTTCACAACGGCTGCCTCGACCCGAGCGCGGGCCCAGGCGCTGCCGGTGCCCCGATGCTAGCTGCGCCAGGTCAGAGCATGCTCACGGTGAAGAGACCTGCCGTCGTGGCAGGGGACTGGAACCTGAACCCCGAAATGTTGGAGTCGTCTGAATATCCGCTCCTGGCTGATGTGCGTGTTCTGGCGCCCGTGATGCCAGCGTGCAGAGGGGGCAACTGGTTTCACCATGATCGGCTTGTTCTGCTGCAGCGATGTGCTCACGAGAGGTTTCAAAACGCTCACGGTCGACATGCGCTGGACGGTCTGACCTTGCAGGCCCATCCGCCTAGCAATAACTGATAACAGCCTCAGGCTTCGCCACCTCGTGTCAGAGTGAGGGGGCCGAACCATCGTTCACTGTCCCTGGGTGCGTGGCTGAGATGGGATTCCGCGATGCGGACTATTGTTGTTGTTTGTTTGTTTGTTTGTTTGTTTGATTGATTGATTGTTTGGTTGTTTGAATGGTTGTTTGTTTGTTTGATTATTTGTTTGTTTGTTTGTTGTATGGCGTCGTCCCCCACGCGACCCAGCCCGCGCCCCACTCGCAATTCACCCCGCGACCCACCCGCGACCCACCCCGCGACCCACCCCGCGAACCACCGCGCGACCCGCCTGCGACCCACCCCGCGACCCGCCTGCGACCCACCCGCGACCCGCCAGCGACCCACCCGCGACCCACCCGCGACATGGCCCGCGACCCGGCCCGCGACCCACCCGCGACCTATTCGCGACCCACCCGCGACCCACCCGCGACCCACCCCGCGACCCACCCACAGTGCTTTAACGAAGAATCGGCGCCTGCGGCGGACTCGTTGTATAATGTGTATAAACTAGACGCCTGCGACTCGCAAACTGCCGACGTCCCCGCCGCCCCCATCACTCTTATCCACGACTTCGGGGTGCTAAGTACTCTGTCACCCCACCGCTGCCCAAGGAGTTCCCCATTGGGCCAAGCCCTGCCCCTCCAAATTGGAATGTCGAGAAGCGCCTTGCCGAGAGCCTATCCCCTGGTGGCCTTTGGCTTGTAACTCGGGCCTCCCGCGGCCGCTCGGGGCAATCCAGGCACCCCCCCAAAAGCCCTCGGCGAGGCGCAGCCGCTGGAAGGCATCCCGAGGCTGGAAAGCCTTCGAGAGCCGACGAAAACGCCCGAAGGCCTCGAACCTCGAACCTCAAACCTCCACCGGAGCGCGCCCCCCGTCGCAGAACCGCCCGCGGCCCCGACGCGGGCCTCCCCCCCCGCGGCATCGACGGGCGGGGGCCCCTTCCTGGGGGGGGCCACGGCTGCCCCCATGTGGAGCCGGCGTCTCGCACTGGCGCCACGAGCACGAAGCGGAGGCTGCACTTTATTAAGTCGGGCGTGTCCCCCTACAGGGGGGCTTTCGGCGAATAAAATCAAATATACTCCCAAAATACCCCACAAAATGTCAAGAATGGTGAAAAAAAAATCCCCTGACTATGTTTTGGCTATTTCTGAACATTCCCCCTGTAGAAGGACAGGGCCGACTTAAGGCTGCGTGTCGTCTGGACAACGAGCGACCCAAATCTCCGAGGATATGGTTTGCTCGATCTGGCGAGCTTCCCTCGAGTTCGGCCTCTGCGGCCCGTCACCGGGTCCGGGGGCCACCTAAAATGGATCTGGGACGAAATCACACCCCCGGGAAGGGGTCGGGGCCTCTGGAGCCGCGGATTGAAATCAACCCAGCGCGACCCCAATTAGGAGAAAGCTTTCTAGTGTAGGCATGGCTTGGCATTGCGCGGCATTTTTCGGCATTGCTCGGCATGGCTTGGCATTGCTTGGTATTGCTTGGCATTGCTTGGCATTGCTTGGGGGCGGCCTGGGAGGACCCGGGGAACCCGATGAACCCAAGGAATCCGAGGAACCCGAAAAACCCGAGGAACCCGAGGAACCCGAGGAACCCGAGACACCCGAGGAACCCGAGGAACCCGAGGATTCTCCGGGGGTCGGGCAAAGTAGCCCCCCGAGCCCGAGGCACCAACCTTAAATCCGCCGACCCCCAGAGGCGTGTGAGGAAAAGTGGCCAACTTTGCCCAACATTGACCCATACTCCTCTCCCCGCCCTGATATCCCCACCCCAAAGACCTCTCTACTGTTGGGACCGCCCCCCGCCCTTACCAGACAATGGCATCCCCACCCCAGAAACCTTTCCTGTTGGGACCGCCCCCCGCCCCCACCCGACAATGGTATCCCCACCCCAAAGACCTCTGCTGTTGGGACCGTCCCCCGCCCCCACAAGACAATTTCTCCCCCACAAGAGATCGATCCTCTGTTCTTGGGACCCCCCACTCCACCATTTCTCGCCCAAAACCGACCGACACCCCCCAACACGTCCCCTTCACGCCCCGGCACCCCCACTGTGGAGCATTTGTTCTTGGGACCCCCCACCCCACCATTTCTCGCCCAAAACCGACCGACACCCCCCACCACGCCCCCACCACGCCCCGGCACCCCCACCCCATGAAGGCATCTGTTCTTGCAACCCCCCACCCACCACGCCCCGGCACCCCCACCCCATGGAGCATCAGTTCTTGGGACCCCCCATCCCGCCATTTCCCGCCCAAAACCAGCCGACACCCCCCACCGCGCCTCCACCGCGCCCTGGCACCCCCACCCCATGAGCAATCAGAGTTCTGGGACACAACCCACCCCACCATATTTCTCGCCCAAAACGACCAAACACCCCCACCACGCCCCCACCAGCCACGGCACCCCCACCCCATGGAGGTATTGTTCTTGGGACCCCCCACCTCACCATATTTCTCACCCAAAACCGACCGACACCCCCCACCACGCCCCCACCACGCCCCGGCACCCCCACCCTATAGAGCAGGCGGACCTGTTCTTGGGACCCCCCACCCCACCGTTTCCCCTCCCAAACCGACCGACACCTCCACCACGCCCCCCGCCACGCCCGGCACCCCACCCCATGAGATCTGTTGTTGGAACCCCCACCCAACATTTGTTTCGCCAAAACCGAACCGACAACCCGCCACCACGCCCCCACGCACCCGCAACGCCCCCGGCGCCCCCACCCCATGGAGCATCTGTCTGGTGCCCCGACCCCGCCATCTAGTTCCAAAACCACCGAAACCGCACCACGCACCCGCCACCCCCGGCACCCCCCTACCCCATGGAGCATCTTTCTTGGGACCCCCCACCCCACCAATTTATCGCCCGAAACCGACCGAACCCCCACCACGCCCCCACCACGCTCCCCCCCCCCCCCCCGGCACCCCCACCCCATGGAGCATCTTTTCTTCGTGGGGGGGAAAAAAAAAAAAAAAAAATCCCCCACCCACCATTTCCGCCCAAAACCGTTGCGACACCACCCACCGCGCCCCCACCACGCCCCGGCACCCCCACCCCACGAAGCACTGTTTCTTGGGACCCCCCCATCCCGCCATTTTCTCGCCCCAAAACCAGCCCGACACCCGCACCACGCCCCCCCCACCAAGACCTGGCCACTCCCACCCCATGGAGAATATGTTCTTGTGTGAGGCCCCCCACCCCCCGTTTCTCGCCCAAAATGACCGGACGCCCTCCCCCCCCCCACCAAAACCCCACCGCGCCCCCCACCACGCACGCACCCCCACCCATGGAGCATCTGTTCATTGTGCACCCCCACCCCATAATTTCTCTCCTAAGCGACAGACACCCCCACACGCCACCGCCACGCCACGGCACCCCCACCCCATGAGCATTTTGTTCCATGGAACCCCATTCCCACGCATCCCTAGCCAAAATTGACCGACACCTCCGCCGCGCCCCCCCCCCTGCGCTCCCGACACCCCTTACCCATGGAGCACTTTGTTCTTGGGACCCCCCCAGCCACCATTTCTCGCCCAAAACCGACCGACACCCCCCACCACGCCTCCACCACGCCCCGGCACCCCCACCCCATGGAGCATCTTTTCTTCTTGGACCCCCCCACTCCAACGTTTCTCGCCCAAAATTGACCGACGCCCTCCACCACGCCCCCACTACGCCCCGGCACCCCCACATACTCCAACACGCGCCAATATGGCTGCTCGCGCCATTGAGGCGGCAGCGCCCAAAAGGAAAACAAACAAGTTCGGGCAAAGAGGTTTGGTCCGCCACTCTTCTACAAATAGAACCGCACGACACCCAATGACCTCGTGGGTCTTCCTCCTCCTCTCCTACCCCTCCTTAATCCCCTTCCCCCCTTCCTCCCCTTCCCCCTCCCCCCCCTCCTCGTCCTCCTCTGTTTTCTCCTCCTCCTCTCCCTCCTCCCCCTCCTCCTCCCGGACCTCCTCCTCTTCCCCTCGCCGCATCATTTCTCACTCAAAACCGACCGATACACCCCACCATGGCCCGCATCATGCCCCCCGCCACGCCTCCCACCACGCCCCGGCACGCCCGCCCCATGGAGCCTCTGTTTCTGAAACCCCAAACCAAAAATTTCTCGCCCAACACCAACCGATACCCCCCACCATGCGCCCCACCACGCCCCCCATCACGCCCCGGCACCCCCACCTCATGGAGACTCTGTTCTTGCGACCCCCCACCCCACCATTTCTCGCCCAAAACCGACCGACACCCCCTACCATGCCCCCCGCTATGCCCTCCACCACGCACCCCATCGCGCCCCCGCACCCCGCCCATGGAGCTCTGCTCTTGCGACCCCCCACCCCACCATCTCCCCCCCAAACCGACCGATACTCCCCACCGCGCCCCCCGCCACGCCGCCCACCACGCCCCAGCGCCCCCGCCCCGTGGAGCCTTCGTTCTGGGGACCTCCCACCCCGCCAATTCTCGCCCAACATCGACCGACCCCCCCCCACCATGCCCCCCACCCCGCCCCAGCACCCCCGCCTCATGGAGCCTCTTCTCTCGGCGCCCCCCACCCAGCCCTCCCTCGCTCGAAGCCAACCGATACCACCCCCATGGAGCCTCTGTTCTTGGGGCCCCCCATGGAGCTCCGTTCTCGGGACCACGCAGTGGACCCTCAAGGAGCGACATTATGGCAAGCCCCAACGCGCCATCGCTATTTCGACTTCCCTTTCATTGTCACCGCTCCGAAACTGCGATCGGCAACCTCCTTCCTCTTACGCTCCTCGTGCTCGAAGCACGCGTTGCACCGTTGCATCCCATTGGATTTGTTCGTCGCCCGCTTGGCCAACCAGCGGCCGAAATCCACTTTCGGGAACGCAGCTTTGCAGGCTACGCATTTCCAACATCCGCGCTGCACCCTCGCCCCCCCGACACAACGCATGCACTTACGGCCCCGATCAGCCGCGTTGGCCCACGTGCGAGTCGAAAAGAACTCGCGCCGCTGACCCCCCCCCCGCAACCCGCGCAAACTTTGGCATGCACCCTCGCCCCCGTCGATGCGACGCGCGCACTTGCGGCCCTGATCAGCCACGTGGGCCCACATGCGGTCCGACAAGAACTCCCGTCGCTGACACTCTCCACACTCCGCGCAAATCTTCCAATACTTCCTAGATTGCGCGACTTGCTCTGCGGCCTCGGCCTCGACGCACGTGGCACGCGCCACCGGCGCTCTGTCCGCGCGGTCAACCTTGCGCATGGAAAATTATGCCTTGGTCTTCGACGTACCGCACTTTGAGCATACCACCCGGTTTTTCTGCCTCCGCGTGCGCCTTGCCCCCCTTTCTCTGCAACTTCTTGCGCGACTTGCGCGTCGGTTCGTCATTGCACTGTTCCGCTTAAGAAAACTCGGCCCGCAACTGCTCCTGGCCGCAGCGCGAACACTTCAGGCGCCTCTTCAGCTCCTCGCACTCGAAGCACACTCCTCCTTTACATCGGGCGCCCCCTGCCTTATCCCATTGAAATCCGCGAACGCATTATCGCACTTCCGCTCTGCGCATACGTAACACTGTCGCCTCTCGGGACAGCCCACGCAACGCCGCGACGTCAGCTTCGAGCTGCGGCGCTGGGATGCGCGGAAAGCACCCTGGCCCTTCCACAGAAAGCATTCCATGCACTGCCACGGCGTGCCAATGCTTTTTTGGCCTTCCAAGCACAGGTTGCAGACGCGGAGACCGTCGCCCCGGTTCCACTGCCCGAGAGCATACTGGTTCTTGTACTTCACCGACGAGCACAGCGCGCACTTCCCTGCAGGCATGAACTCCTTCTCGATCGCATCCCAATCCATGATCTCCCCGCAGCGACTGCAAGAGCAATCCGGGCCCCTTCCGCTCTTTCTGAGCGCACGGCGCGCGGTCGAAAGGGCGGAATATCAACATGTCCTCGCGGCGACGCACGCGCGTTAGAGCTGCATAACTCGACAGCGGCGACGCGCCCCCGCCAATCCTCAGATCGACGACGACACCTTGCTTAAAAGTCTGGCCCTGTTCTGAGTGGGCCGTGACTCCAAACGCCTGGGCCAGGGGAAACTGCCGCCGCTTCACTTTCAGACGCGGACACGGCCGGCCCTTGCCCACGAACCAATCTTTTCTCTGCGGGCCCACTGGGTGCAGGCCCAGCGTTCGGAGCCCCGGAGTCATCCACCTGCACGGGGTTATGTCCCCTGCCTCGTCGAGCCCCTCGTCGAAACGGACAAATATCACTTTCGGCGTCTTCTGCAAAATTGCTTCCCCTGCCCGGGAAACGCGACCCGTTCCTTCGTCGCCATCGCGCGCCCATGAGCGCACGGTCCCCGCGCGCCCGCGGAGCAGGTACTCGTCCTCGCTGCGACCTATGCGATCGGTGAGGGCCACGGGCATTCCCTCCGCAATTGGCAAAAAACCACACAGGTCCCCGCTCTCCTTATCGTGGCGCTGCAGCCAGGCCATCTTTGGCGCGGCAGATCCGGCCGCTCGCGCAGCGCGTCCGGCGCGGGGGCGTCGCGCGCAGGGATGTGCACCACCGGTTTCTCGTGCGGTCGGGCGTACTGCGACGCTCGGAGTTTGTTTAACTCATACTTCACGTCGTTGTTCGGGAACACCCCGGGGGCACACCGAAACTTCGCCGTGCGCATGCGCGGGTCATCTGCGCCCGCGATGACGAGACGACGCCGTTCGCGCTCATGCCTGCGCTCCCCACGCTCCTGCCTGCGAATATCCTTGGGGGTCACTGATCGCTGACGGCGTGCTCCGACGGCTTCCTTCTGCGAGACCCCTGCGCCGTCACCCAAGGCCCGACAGCTCGCGCTCCCGCGCCCAACCTGACCATGGAGCCAACTCCCCGGGACTCCAGTATCACGCCCGTGCAAAAAGGCATGCGTGTCTTCCGCGAGGGCTCCTCTGCGGAACTCCTCTTGCGGGGATTTCAGCCAGGCATCGTCGCAGCGCTCGCAATCCACGAGCTCCGTCACTCCCTGCGCGCCTTCCTGACCACCCCCCCATAGGAGAGCTTGTAGCACTGGCGGGAGCGAGGTATACTTCCGAGCCTCCGCGACGCGCACAGTTGGCACGTTTGCGAGGAACCCTCCGTCCGGAGGCGCCAGCTGCCAAAAATCTCCGCTCAGCACGACGTTCAGGACGCTCAGCTCGACGTTCAGGCCGCACGACGCTCAGACGACGGCAGCAGAGTGCCGCGGGCAGCACACACCCCAAGCAACCTGAACCGATCGCTACGGAAGGGCCCAAAGCTAATCGCTGCACCTCGGGCGTTTATAGCCCTTCGCAACGTTCAGCCTTGAGCCAAAATGGTTACGGTTTTTCCCTCCTCCTCCTCCTCCTCCTCCTCCTCCTCCTCCCTCCCCCCCCCCCCCCCCCCCCCCCCCCCCTCCCCTCCTCCCCCTCCTCCCCCTCCCTCCTCCTTCCACCTCCTCCCTCCTCCTCCCTCCTCCCTCCCCCTCCCTCCTCCTTCCTCCTCCCTCCTCCCTCCTCCCTCCTCCCTCCTTCCCCTCCTCCCCCTTCCCCCTCCTCCTTCCTCCTCCCTCCTCCCTCCTCCCTCCTCCCTCCTCCCTCCTCCCCCTCCCCTCCTCCTCCTCCTCGGCTTCCCGCCTGCAACCTCTTGGTTGCAGTGCTCTTTGCCGCGGGCACACTGTTGCCGTGCTTGTGAGGGCGCGGGCGCTGGGCAACGCTCCGCGCATTGTCCCTTGGGCGCCGATCCCGAATCCCCTTGCGCCATTTTGGCGCGGGGTGTAGGGCGGCCCTTGGTTTGCTTTCTTTTCCTTGATTTCCTCCCTAAGGCGCAGCGTTTCTGGCGCTATTGGGAGTTAGTCAAGGGAAGGAGGCCCGAGGTCAGGTCCCAGCTTGCGTCCGCGATTCCCTCTTTTTTGCGCGTGTGCCCTTGGTTTTGGCCGTTGGCCACTTTAGCCGTTGGCCAGGGCACGTTGGCCCGCGCTGTGCTGAGCGCCACGGTTGCGTTCTGCCTTTTGGTCATCCTCCTAGCCCTCCTCTTCTTCAGCAATCCACCGCGAGCTCCTCGAATCAAGCACGGCGAACGAAAATGAAACGGAACGAGTGGACGAGCCACCCCGACTCGTCAGGCCAGGCTTTATAGCCTGGAGTGAGGATGTTTCGAACGGCGGCGCTGGAGCTGTGAGGATGTCTCGAGCGGCGGCGCCGGAGTTGCGTGTAAATGGTGCGTTTTACCTGCAGCGAGGGCTTTACCAAGCCGCGATGCCAAAGGCTGAAGGTGCACCTGAACGCACAGACAATTTGGGAAAAAACGCCATCGGCATGCGAGCGCATACACATGTGCACAATATACGCATGTCAACTAAGCTCGCACATTCACACTGATCTTAAAATCTTGTTCCCGAAATTGGCTGGAACACGATAGCACGGATTATCTGATTATTGTCGCCGTCAGGCGTAAAAATAAATACCACAGATTACAAAAGCTATGCAAATGTAAACGTGTTTGCTCGGCGTTCAGGCACAAAAGAAAAACAGTTCACTGGCCCTCGTCCGGGCCTGGCAAATTCCTCGGGGTGCGCAGCGAACCCGAGGCCAAGCGACAGAACTGACCTGTCAAATCCATCGTCTTAGTGCGAACGTCGGCCAACATATAAGCTGTGGGGGCCCACCGCATCGGCACATCTGCCACGTTCCTACTCTCGCGGGGGTCCACGGCGGCCTCCTGCTGCATGGCCTCACGCAGCCAAGCCAGATCCACGGTCAGGCGCTTCTCCTGCGGGAGCTTACCGGCGCCCCGCTGGAGGGTGTCACACAGCGACTTGCAATCCGCCGCACACGTGATCGGGAGCATACGAATGTTGGCTAGCATCTCATGGTTGGTCACATCTAGGTCGGCACACATCATCTCGAGTATCACAGCGCGCACAAACTCTGCTGAGTCAAACGCCTCGGTACAACTCTGAGTCTCGGCAGCGAAGGTACTCCTAGCCACGCGCGGCAGCGTGTGGCTTCTCCAATTCACTTGGGTCGCCTTTCCCGGGCGTCCTTCAGCAACTGCACGCTCGCACAGGTAGACCAGGTACCCCGCCTGCGAGTGGACCTTCTCCCCTTGAGCGATCCGGCGTAGGGCCTCATCCTCGGTGAGTGCGTTTCCCCATGCAGCGTCGTGGTAGACTATCAGGCACCACGGGGACTCCACGTCCAGCTTGGGGATGTGAAACTTCTCGCTGGCCGAGCTCTGCAGCACTCCGATGACCTTATTGACGTCCAGCAGGTCTTGGATGCAGGGGGGCATTCTGCTTGCGCTGGGCCATAGATACCGTGCACGACAGGTCGGGTCTCGTCTCTCGAGCTGGCCATCCCAAACTGCCGACTGCACTGCGATTGTCCGCGATCTCGCGGGCATTACACTCCAGGCTCGGATCACGCTTCCGGGCCTTGTCGATCTCGATCGGCTCGAGCCTGCCCTCGATGAAGGTCGACTGGTCCAGCAGGAAACCTCCTTCTGGGTCCGCCTGCAGCAGCTTCCCGCAGAACACCACAGGCACGTGACGCCACTCGCCGAAGTTGAAGAGACCTCGAACTCCCTGACGTCGGGCCTGCGACTTCGTGGCTACGAGGAGATCGTCAGCATGTACGCAGACCAAGATACACAGCCTGCCGTCCTCGCTGAAGCCGCGGAACACCGTCGGGTCGAGCCGGGACTGCATCATGAGGATGGGCTTGACATCCTCGTCCTTCAAGTCCGCCTCGACCAGGCCCCGACGCAGACGTCGCCACCACAGCCGCGGCGCATCCGCAAGCCCGAAGATGCCCTTCTTGACCTTCAGGAGGCACCGAGGGTCCATGTTCGGCAGGCCCTCCTTGGGCTGAGACATGTAGAGCTCCTCGGCGCGCCCGTGCTCCTCGCCCTGCATGAAGGCACACTCGATGTCGCCGGCCACGATATCGAAATCGTACGCCGCCGCCACTGCCAGGAAGGTGAGCACCGAATGCCTCGACACGGTCGGTGCGTCGGCCCTGAGCCCCATCGCGAGGTCCGGGTCGTTGTGGCCACCACAGCACAGCCGAGCCTTCGGCTTGGGCGGCGCGTCCTTGACTTCAGCGTTCTTTTTCCAGTAGGGGAACCTCGACGTCAAGATGCGGCTCTGGTGGACTCGCTCACGAACCTTCTGACTTTCTTCGACTGAGAGCGGCTCGACGGCGTCGTAGTTCTCCCACTGCTTCCACTGCAACTCGGCCGCCTCGCGATAGAGGGGGCGGTCGCTGGCTGGAATCATGTCCCATGGCATCTCCTTTTCCAGCGCTCGACGTTGCAGCCTAGTCGTGTTCCAGCTCCGCTTCGCGATCAGGCCGAAACTGAAATTTGCGAAGTGAACGGGTTGTTCTGGATGATCGCCTGGGTGCTGAAGCGGTCCGACGGGGAACGGACGGAACGCCTGGATCTGCCGGGCTTGTAAAGCCGCCCGACGCTTCTTGAACTCCTCCTTCGCGTATGGAACTCCTTGTTCGGGTAGAGCTGGCTGAGAGGGCGTCGCTGTCGACGCGGGAGGCCCCGCGCGGGTCGACGACGCGGGCCCCGATGGCGCAGCTGCCTCCTGCCGCTTGCGGGGCGGCTCGTCCCCCAGGCGCTCGGCAGCGTCAGCCGGGCGCTTGTCCCTCTCGATCTCCTCGATCTCCAGCTCCAACTCTCTCGCTCGCTCCTCGAGGGTGTCCCCGAGGTCCTGGCCTTCTCTCCGCTGTAGAGGTTGGGCCTTCTCTTCCGCTTCACGCGGTCCCAGCCCTCGGTCGTCTTCGTACTCTGGCTGGTCCTCCTTCTCGACCTGGCGGATGAGTTCGTTCAGCTCCTCGACGTTGGGATCGTCGCCCTGACCGGGCCACCAGATCTCCCCATCCTCAGCGGGTCGGAGCTGCTCGTGAGAAACTTGAACTGTCCCAGCACCATGCGAGAGCCAAAAGTTGGACGCTCCCGCCGGGCTGATGACGACGGCTGGGCCTCGCCACTCGTGGAGCTTCGTCCCCTTGCGCAGCCGCCAGTAGAACGCCAGGTCCCCGTTCTGGTAGTTGATGCGGGCGACCCTCGGCTTCCGCAAGAGTGTTCGGCGGAGCGCTTGACTATTCTGCAGCTCCACGAAGGCCGTCCGCGCAGCCGTGCGGATAGCCATCCTCCTGGCGAGCTCCGTGGACACGTGATGCATGCTGTGCTCTGCAATCTGGCCAGGCCGATCGATCAGGTCGGCGGACATGGTAGGCGAGCATCCGCACACCCATTGCGACGGTGAAAAGCCGCAGATCCGACGCATGTCGTTTTTGGCCTGGCAGGTCTTCCAGACGGCGGTGTCAAGGTCACCGCGGCTCGTGACTGACTTGTGCTCGACGACGCGGTTGACCATGAGCTTGAGCCAGCCGCCATGCCGCTCAGCGCGGCCGTTCTGCCACTGCGCCTGGCCCGCCACGGCCTTGACGCGGATCCCCATCATGTCCATGGCCTCCTGAAGCTCGGTGTAGAACATGCCGTCTGGGTCGAGCCTGACCACGCTAGGCGGTCCAGCCGGCCACAGCTCTCGGAAGACCTTAGCCACGGTGGCTGGCTTCCTGTTCTTCAGGTAGCGCGCGACGTGGTGCGTCGTTGAGGCCTCGACGAGCGACAGGAACAGGTAGGGCTTCCCGTGCGCGCTCCGAAGGTAGAGGCCGTCGACGCCCAGCTCGTCATTGAAACCGCCGACGGGCGACAGGCGAGAGACTCGATGAGATCCCGCAGCAGGCTTGGTCCTGTTGCACGTAGCACAGCGCAGGTGCTTGGCGCCGCGGACGAGGGCATCGTCCGCGCCGTTGAGCCTCAGGTTCCTGGCCAGGTCGTCGTTCGAGGGATGCCCGAGGTCCTGGTGAAGGCGTCGAAGGTGAGATCGAACCTCCAGCGGCAGAAGGCCAGCCTTCTCCCCGAACGAGATCGCTCTGGAGCCCATGGGCTCCTCCTCGGGTGCCTCGTCGTCCTCGTCGTCGACGTCCGCCGCCATGGCCTGGTAGCTCTTGTTGCGCACCTCCTCGAACGCATCGACGATGCGCCGACTGAAGTCCTTGGCGTAGACCTGGCTCCAGGAGATGCCCTTACTGCCATAGCCCTTCAGCTCCGCGTGGTCGTGGTCCTCTGTGCACCGCAAGCCGCAGTGCTTCTCAAAAGGTGCGTGAGTCGCCAATATCCACGTAGGCTTCTTGACTGCCTTCCCGGTCTGAGGGCAGGTGAGGCCATGCGCGCACATATCAGTCTGGAACTCGACCACGCCTGGCAGTTGTCTGAGCCTCTTCCAAGGGCCCTCGTTCCAAGACTGCCCCAGCCACGGGTGCTCCAGCACAGCCATGCGTCCGCCCTCGTACTGCAGCCCGAAGAGCTTCTCGACTAACTTCAGCGTCGGCAGCTCCTTCAGCCGCGCCCGCCGCAGGCGCTGCTCGTCCCCCTTGAACACGAGGTTCTGCATGTGGCTCCAAATCCTGCAGGTCAGCTCGGGCACCAGGCAGTCTGGCTTCTCGCGATCCACGAAGTCGATCAGCTGCTGCTGGACAATCGGCTTCTTGAGATCGTCGCCGTACTCGATGTCCCAGGGCTGGCCGACGCGAAAACCTCGACGGGCGGCCTCGCGCGATGCCGCGGCCTTGCCACCCCAGATCTCCACGAAATTGATATTGGCGCCGTCCTCGTCGACCGCGACGCGCACCTCCTTGGCGGCGGGCCCCCCCGCGGCCTTGGCGCAGCTGGCAAGGTTGAGGCCAGCCGACTCGCCGATGGTCGCCGCGAGGCACATAGCTGGCAGCGTCGACGAAGTCAGAGCGCCACGAAGCCCGCGAATCACGCGCTTCTTCATCCCGCGGCGCAGGGGCCGCTTCACCTGACCAGCTGGAAACCGAGATCGAGGTGGTTCATCAGCTCCTTGTCCTGGTCGGTCTCGGCCGCGCTCGACTCGGTCTCCGCCTCGCTCAGCTCGGACTCGTCGCTCTCCTCGTCGACTCTCGCGAGGTCCTGGCCCGGGTCCCAGTCCACCTCCGCCGCCGGGACTGGCGTCGTCACTGCTGTCCGAGTCGGTGCCGTCCGAATCCGTGCCAAGCGATCTTCTTTGGTGTCCAGACTCATGTGAGATGACGTACTCGGGGGACCTCGCTTCTTGACCTTGGCCTGGATCTCCCTCGCCATGGGAGGCGTGCTTGGAGTTGCCTTCGGGGGTGGTCCTGCGCTGCTCGACTGCACGGACCTTCTCGAAGGAGTAGCCGAAGCCAGCAAGGACTTCGCGGAGACGGCGCTTGATGGCATCGGACCTTCTGCTGCTGCCCACGCCTTGATCCTGAGCTTCAGGGCGTCCGCCGCCCCGTCGAACGCGATGCCTGCAGCCTGGCAGAAAGCGATGGCCTCGGGCTTCTTGAGCTTGCTGAATCCCGACGCCAGCTTTGCCCTGGGGCCCCCCTTCTGGTGTTTTGCCTCCTCGGGCGGTCGAGTGGCTCGCAGGCTTTCCCGTAGGGCTGCACACGTCTCGCTCCCCGAGGTATCCACTCCTATGGTCAGCAGCTCCGCGCGCAACTCCGCCTTCGTCATCTGAGTGATCCCCTTCCGAATCGGTCTCACATGAGTCAACCTCGAGATGATACACTTCCGGTAGCCCATGCTGATCATTACGCCGCGCATGGGTGCCATGAGAGCCTGGGCCGCATTCATCAAGATCTGGGCGAAGCGCCACCATGCCCGCCGAGGATCTGGTCGCTGCTGAAGATGGCCCGGCATGTGCCGTAGAGGGCCCAACTGATATGGAACATGAAATTGGACTCATCCTGAGAGGTTGATTTGAGCCTGGGGCTACGGAAGTCGATGTACACGTTTGACCATCTCGAACGTTTGCTTGCTAATTGTTTTGATAATGCTCTGCATTTTGTCTGGCTCGACCTCCGTTTTGATAAGTTCGCTCTGCATTTTGAAAAGCTCGATCTGCATTTTGATAAGCTCGATCTCCATTTTGGCGATGCTGATCTGCTTTATTATGCTGTTGCTGCTCCAGGGCTTCGTATTGCTGCTCAATCTCGTGCTGCTGCTGCTGCTCGTTTTTGTAGACCATGAGCGTTTGCTTGATGTCCTGGACCTGGCCCGGCACCTCTGGATGCTGAACCTGCCGATGAGACGGCTGACGATCATGATAATGACCTTGAATATGATATTGAATCTCTGGCGCCGTCTCGTCCAAGACTGCTCCTGGCGGCGCCACCCAGCCTTCTGCTGGGAACTGAAACAAGTTAAGCAGCGGACGCAGGGAGTCAGCTTCTGTGACCGGCACGGGTGGCACGCCCAGCTCCTCGGGAAAACTGAAGGTGCTGGTCCTCGGGTCGTCGCGGATCCCGAGCTGCTTCGCTGCTGGCCTCGAAAAGAGCAGCGGCAGGTCGCCCGGCACAATGCTGATTCGCAGAATGCCTGAAATACGATGTGAAACACATATCGGGATCAGCGCTGCAAAGGTGCTCCAGACCGGGTCGCCAGCTCCGAACCGAAACCGCTCCTTCTCGTCGACCCGCTGGCACCTCGGGCCACGCGTGCAGCGCCTCAAGAGCGCCGCCCACAGCTTCAGCATGTTGTAGCCCATCACGCACCTGGTGCAGCCGCTGTCATAGATCGCGAACCCGACGCGCCTCCGCATCTCCTCGAAGGAGGCGAAGATGAACACCGGGAACGAGAGGGCCAGGGAAGAGTAGAAGCCCGAGCTAGTGTTCGGCTTCTTCTCGCCAATAGGCTCGGGCGCGCCCCTGGCCGTCGTCGTCGTCCTCGAACTCATCGCTGTCATGACCCTGCGCGGCTCCGCCTCCGCGCAGCCGCTGTCATGGATGGCCAACATCGGCCTGCGAGCTCCCGACGAGGGCGGTCCTCCTCCACGGGTCTTGGGGCACTCAGGGTCGCCCTTCCAGTGCCCTCGCTGGTCGCAGGCCTTGCAGACTGAATTCTTCTTCAGGTCGCCAATCTCCTTCTGCCTCTTGGGGTCTCGTTGAACCTGACGCGGTGCTGATGGCGGAGGGTAGCCCCGCTGGTTCTTGAAATCCTTCATTTTGAACTTTGCACTCGTGAACTTCATTCGAAACTTATCCTCCTGCTGGAAACGCTTGTTGCTCTCACGAAAACCTGCCACGTACGCCTCCGCCAGCGCCGCCATGGTCTCATCCTGGTCGTCACCGGGCCCCTGGTCGCCAGCGTCGCCCTCGAACTCATCCAGGCCCGGGAGGTCGGCAGGGTCTCCACCGTTCGCCAAGAAAGACTCCACGGCTTGGTACTCGTCCTCGCCCAGGTCGTGTAGGTAGTCCTGGCCTGGGTCGTGCACCTCCTCGTCGTCGGGCTCGGCGTGCATGGCACGATGTTGCCCACCTCGTGGGGCGAACCTCCGGAACTTCTTGGGCTTGAATGTCTGATCTTGTCCGCGGCCGCCTGGCCGGTCGAACTCGGCAACATTGGGGCAATTTCTCTCGGCCGCCGCGGACATCGCCTTAAAATCGTAGTCATTGTTCGCACTGGCCAGCACCATCGCCCGTCGATCGCTCGGCAGCCGCAGCTTCTTCAGAAAGAACCATCCGAGCACGATCGCGGGCAACGTCGCGGCGAGCTTGGCCAGGCGATGCACGAGAATGTTGAACCTCCTCTTGAACGTACGTATCTGCTCCTGGTGCCGCCTTTTGAGCAGGACAAAAAGACACATGCAGCACATCTCCTTGTCGCAGTATCTGCTGCTCCTCAAAGCGGTCTTTGAGCTCGAGCATCAGAAACTCGAGCCCTCCTGGCTCGGCGAGCCTCTGCATGTCGATGTCCTCGACGGCGGCCCAAGCATCATCCTGCAGCCTAGCGTGGAGCGCTGGGCCGCGACGCTCGGACCTGAGGGAGGTCGCCAGCTGCCAGGCTTCGACGCGCCGCGAGAAGTCCCGCCAGCCACTCCCGTCGAAGATTGGGATGGGGAGGTTGTCTCGCGTGCCGCCGCCGTCTCTGTCGGCGCCTCCGACGGGTGTCTCGGGCGCCGCTTCG
The DNA here is from genome assembly GCA_963575745.1 of Prorocentrum cordatum. Classification (NCBI taxonomy): domain Eukaryota; class Dinophyceae; order Prorocentrales; family Prorocentraceae; genus Prorocentrum; species Prorocentrum cordatum. The sequence goes on along the minus strand of CAUYUJ010009014.1, from coordinate 271,158 downwards.
TAGTCCTCCGCCTCCTCCTCGTCGAGCTGCTCGAAGTCGTCGTCGTCGTGCCTCTGTGGAGGCGGAGCCCGATCCGCACGGCCACGGTCGGGCGACCTCCATACGCGAGCCGCCATCCATGGCGCGCGCTGCAGCTCGGCGCAGAGTGTGAGCGCAGCGCAGACCGAAACACACAGGCTCCGGCTACCAATGTAAATGATGTGTTTTTCCTGCAGCGAGGGCTTAACAAAGCCGTGATGCCAAAGGCTGAAAGGTGCACCTGAACGCACAGACAATTTGGGAAGAAACGCCACCGGCATGCGAGCGCATACACATGTGCACAATATACGCATGTCAACTAAGCTCGCACATTCACATTGTGGACGCCCCTGGCGCTCCTGACGCTCTTGACGCTCCTGACGCTTCTGAAGCCCCTGACGCCCCTGACGCTCCTGGCGCTCCTGACGCCCCTGACGCTCCTGACGCTCTGACGCCCCTGACGTTCCTGGCGCCCGTGACGCTCCTGACGCCCCTGACGCTCCCTGACGCTCCTGACGCCCCTGACGCTCTTGACGCTCCTGACGCTCTTGACGCTCTGACGCCCCTGACGCTCTTAACGCCCCTGACGCTCCCGGCGCTCGAGCGGCGGCGCTGGAGGTGTGAGGACGTTTTGAGCGGCGGCGCCTGAATTGTGAGGATGTTTCGAGCGGCGGCGCCAGAGTTGTGAGAATGTCTCGAGCGGCGGCGCTGGAGTTGTGAGGATGTTTTGAGCGGCGGCGCCCGAATTGTAAGGATGTCTCGAGCGGCGGCGCCCGAATTGTGAGGATGTCTCGAACGGCGGCGCCGGAGTTGCGGGGATATCTCGAGCGGCGGAGCCGGATGGTGGACGCCCCTGACGCTCCTGACGCTCTTGACGCTCTGACGCTTCTGACGTTCCTGACGCTCCTGACGCTCCCGGCGCCCCTGACGTTCCTGACGCTCTGGTGCTCCTGGCGCCCCTGACGCCCCCCGGCGCCCCCGACGCTCCCTGGCGCCCCCTGACGCCCCCTGGCGCTCCTGACGCCCCTGACGCTCTTGACGCCCCTGACGCTCTTGACGCTCTGACGATCCTGACGCCCCTGACGCCCTCGACGCTCCTGACGCTCTGACGCCTGGAGCGTCAGGAGCGTCAGGAGCGCCAGGGCGTCAAGAGCGCCAGGAGCGTCAAAAGCGTCAGAGCGCCAGCACTTTTTTTCAGGGGCGCGCTGCGCCAGCTCTCCGAAACTGGAACCCAAGAGTCGGATCGGCCAGGAATCGAAGCTCCTAAGTTGGCCAAGCCTCTCAGGGGCAGCTGGCGAATGGCCATGGAAGGCCTGGCCAAGCATGGTGCTGGCATATTACTGACCCCCCCCGCGAACTTCACGCGACGCCCCATGACTTTCGCACCAGCAGGCCTTGAAGGCGATGTGATATCACTTCTTGTTTGCGCAAAGACAAGGCAAGGTGCAGTAGCTGCAGTGGTCTGGCTGACGCGGGCCTACCCTCCGACGAAGTGCCACACAGCATCCAAGGCAAGGAAACTAAACATAGTCCAAGCAACGACAAGCTTCCAGACAAACAATTTTACTTCGTGGCGAATGTGACTAGCTATCGCGCCACGCCATGCGCCAAGGACTCCGAAGAAGCCTCTGATTTGGACCCGACGCATTGGAGTCGTGCAAATATGTGTTCCATCCAGGCTCGTCTAAAGTCTCTTCGCACGTGCCTGCTGCGTGCAAGATTCCTCAATCTTGCAAGCGTCAATAAGGACAAGGAAGTCCGCCCACCCCTCGGGCAAACCGCCTCATGCAATGCCCAGCTACCCTCGCCCATTTGACAGGTGGCCCCGATTGGCAGATTTGCCACTGGGAACAAGGAGGGTTCCAGTCTCCCGAGTGTCCACTGAAAAGTGGCACAAATTGACAGGACATCTCCGAGCCCAGAAATGGGAGATCCCGGGCGAAATTTATTGAACAACCTCAGGTCTGGACATCCCCGAAAAAACATAGTCCCAACGATGCCTCCGGCGAAAAAGACTGGGACCACGTGAGGTGAGGGCATAAGACGTACAGAAACCCGGAGTGGCAATGAGATCTCAAGCGAAACGAACAGACCACAACAACTGCGAGCCCAGAGCAGCGAGGAAACGGGATCTGATACCGCGCGGCAAAAGCATCGACTAATCCAGAACAGCGAGGATGCACCGGGCGAAGATTGCCCTGCGAGGATGTTTCAAGCCAAAAACGCTGGACCGCCTCATGACAGCGGCGAAGAAGCCGAAGCGAAATGGGCTGGACTATCTCTCGCGCGGCAACTCGAAGCCCATAACTGTCGGGATGTCTCGAGACCGACCGGACCGCCTCACAGGCCGCATCTCAGGGCCCAAATTACCGATGATGACTTCGCCGAAACCGACCCAGGCAACTTCTCGCATGGGGTCTCCTAACTCAAAAACACACCCGTCTTCTGGGCAGGAGATGATGAATCGCGGTTCCTTGTCCAATCCCATGTTCCCCTTCGGGGATGGGGTCGTTGCTGCTCCTGGATGATATTTGCCACCTCGCCCAATCTACCGACCGCTAACCCGAGTCGCTGCCACCCCTCTCGACTCAAACCAACAACAAATTGAAATACCTCCAGGCGGCCCCCCCATTGGAGCTCGGAAATGCGATGCGATCTGTCGGAACGATGATCATCGTATAATCATTGTTTTTTTAGCACCTCGCTCGCCCGTCCAAGAGGCTTCTGCGTGCTCGGCGTAGCCATCATCAAGGCAGGCCACTGCCTCGACGCGCGCAGCGCTGCGGCCGCACGGCACAGTCGAGAGCAAGGCCGAGCACGCCGCCTCCGCGGGCAGCCCGGGCCCTGCTCGCCACAGGCGCACACGCGCCACCCCCCTCAAGACACGAGACTGGGAGATGGCAAACGCACGCCCGACTCACTCAAGCTTGTTTCGTGAAAAGACCGCCTTTGCCTGTCCCGCCGCCTTTGGCACTGTCAGATCGGAAGGCAATCTTGGCAACTCTCTTGGCAGCCTTGCTCCTCGGACCGCGGTCGTAGTCAAGCTCGATGCCCATCCCGCGGAACAACTGCGACTCGCGGGCCTGGGAGAAGAGCGTCTCAACCCCTCGGCTCGACGGTGCAAAGAAAATCCACGTAGTCATGACTACCTCGGCCTGGTCGTCCTCGCCGCTTAGGCTGTACTCTATCTTGAAGCATCTCGACGCCCTGAACTTCGGGGGCAGCGACGATGCCTGCTTGCCTGCGGCGACGAACTGGCCCAGCAGGTTGGTGGCTACTGCTGGCGCGTTGTCCGCTAGCTCCTTCTTGTGGGCCCTCTCTTTGATTTGCTTCAAGATGGGTTGCGAGCCTCCGTCTTCTCGGCCAGGCACCCCAGCCGAAACAGCATGCCCGAGAACAGAGCCACAGGCTTCTTCCCGAACGGATTGCCTTTGAACTCCTCGCCCTTGTCCGTTGCGGCCTGGCGTGCGTCCGCGCCCGCCTTGTCGCGCTGCTCGATGGTCCACTCCATCACCTTTAGAAACTCGTTCTCTGTCGGGCCCTCGAGCACGAAATTCTGGGCCCTGCTCTGGATCGCGCGCTCCTCGTCGAGCTGGAGGGCCAGCGTGGCCATCGCTTCCATCAGCTGGAGCTCCTGCACGCGCTTCTTGCCGGCCACGACCGCGTCCTGGCCCCTGTCCTTGCTGCTCCCGCCCTCGACCACGCCCGCGGCCTCGACCACGCCCTCGCCCCCGCTCTTCTTCGCGCCCTTCTGCCTGCGGCCCGAGAGGTCGTCTCCCGCCCCCCGAGTCGGGCGGCCAGGCGCGCCGAACATCACTGACGACGAGCACAGGGGACTCGGGCACTGGAGAAGGCGGCGCTGGTGGACCGTCTGACAGAAATGTGCAACGGAGAAGACGAATACGCTTGACCTGGGAGTCTCGCCTGGTGAACTTACTCAGGCAGTGTGGACATTCAGTAGCACCTTGAGGAATGGTATCGAACGACGGATGTACTCTAGCTTGATGGATACGCAAACCACAGGGTCCTGCACACAACAGTCCACACTGTGGGCATGGGATCTTCTCAACATCGGAATTCTCGGTCGGGCGGCGCGGAAGGACAGGGGGGTAGAGAATGTGGACCGAGGCACGGTAGCAAGCCACTCCAGCCACGGCTTCGAGAGAAAAGCTGACTCGGCCTCGACACCACGCAAACGAGCGCGCACGCGAGCCTCCTCTCGAGTACCCTCGAACACCGGTTTAAGATCATGATAAAGTCGGAGCTGTCGTGGAGTGAAGCACTCACGAACACCCTCGAACGAGAGAGCCCCAAAGACGGCGGCGCGCACAGCAACGGCGGGGTGATCTTCACGGGCACCGAGAAGGGGGTCGCCATCATCATCGCGAAAAGCTGGGGCGACCATTTTCTGCATCCACCAACGCCGTCGGGCAAGAAGAGTTAGACACAACAATATGTACACCACATTGTTCACGTAAGTCATCAGAAGCAACTCTAGAGATGTGAACAGGTAATCTAGCAATACGAAGTAGACACCGCATCTGAAAACGCTCGAGCTCCTTGAGGCACCCAGGACTAATGCGGCGCACCTCCAGGGCGCACAGCAGGATGGAACGCACAAGAGCAAACCACAGACGAGCCTTCAATTTGAGGGGGGGGGGGGGGGAACTTTAGAGCGTCATAGCCTAGCAGTGAGCCTATGATGGGCCACCCGAGACTTTTTGCTACGAGCCTCAACCTCGACCAGGTCGCTTCCCAAGATATTGATCATAGACCCCAAGTACTTAGCAGACGCAGTGGCCTTAATAGGGACCTCTGGCGCACCAAGTTGAGGCCCACGGAGAACAAGACGATGTTTTCCGTGTCGAATCTGCTCGTTCATGGCCCTAGACCCCGCTCCGAAGGCTCTGATGGCCACCTCGAGCTTGGACCAGTTCACCCCGAACCCAGACTCCTCCAGGATCGCGCCTATGTTCGTCGGGAAAGGGGTGATCGCGTCAGCGTCGGTGAACAGCCCCATAACACTAAGATCATCCATGCAAACAATCCCTCAAGAACAATTGTTCTGGAAAGGCAGCGTCGGGCCCCAAGAGGTTCTCGAGCGTGGAATCAAACGTCGCCATCAAAGAATGACCACCCCTCTCCCGCTGGATCGTTCGAATGGTGAGATCATACAGTAGGATGAAACACAATGGGCCTTCGCAGGAACCCTGTCTCACCCCTAGCTGGCTTCTCAAACGTCGAACAACACGGCCTGTTTTTGCATCTCTGGTCAAGATACACGCACCATCATGGATGTCCTCAAGAAACAGCACAAGGTCTTCACTAAGAAGGAGAGCGCGCATAGCCTCCCAGAGCATGCAGCGATCGATCTTGTCAAAGAGTTTGGGCAAGCCGAAGAGACCTTGAATTATAATGAATAACGGTTGGTCGTGCCGCTTGCTCTTTGCGTTCTTGGCCGCGACTGCTGCAGCTCTCTCGATGATCCCCCCAATAATCGTAGCGGCATCTCTCGCACCGCGATGTGGGAGACCACCGAACTGGATACGACTGATGCGCTGAGCAACCGCACCCTTAGAATCGCCAAGGAACTCTTTCACCAACTTCTTTCCCCAGTGGCTGAGCCTGCTCAATGCGCGGTAGTGTTCACCGGCGTCAGAGCCATCGCCTTTGCCAGGCTTGCGAAGGCACGCAGCCCCCCCGCCCTTGAAGGGCAACGGGGCCTGGCCAGCGGTGGTCAGGCCCGTGCTGGCAAGAGCCAACGAGGGAGAAATCTCATTGCACGCGATCTTGAAGAGCTCATCAACCGCACCCCTGAACAACTCAATCTGGGGAGGCGCCAAAATGGCAAGTCCAGCTTCGAAGTTCGGCATCGTGGAAATCATGCCCGCGGCAATAGATTCTGCGATCACAGAGGGCGCAGGCGCATTGGGTGGGAGATGGGGAAGCGGACGCCGTCGTGGAACGGCGTCGCGGAGCGGTACTTCACACGCGTCAAAGATCTCTTTCATAGCGAGGGCCTTGGCTTCAACCTCGCCCTGAGATCTCCAGCAGCATTGTCCACGAAGCTTCAGCGCAGCCGCAGACGAAGAGGTCTTTGGCGCCAAAGCGCTGGCAATCTTGCAAGCCCCACGGGAGTCGCCACAACCGAGACAACCCCCAGCTTCTCTCGCAAGCGATTCGGCAATATTTTTTGTCAGCACGAATCGCAGCCTTGGCTTTCTTTGTGGCTATCCTATACTGATGCATGACATAGCACCGTTGAGCTGAATAAACCAGTGCGTGCATGAACTCTCCGTCTGCAAGCAACTTCATCCATCTATGCCTCTCGGCGATCAGCTTCAAAGTCTCCTCGCGTGGCGCATTCAGACGACGAGAAGGTTTCACACCAGGCTGCTGTGAGAATCCAGCAGATATTGCCGCGCTCACAATAGCATCCCCCAGAAAGTCACGCTGAGCGGGGGGGTCGCGATGACGAGGGAAAGAGGCAACACGTTCGGCGACATCGGCACGCATAGTAAGGACCTTCTGCGCAACATCCGAATGGGAGCAGTCCTCTACGTCCTCATCCAGCCTCCTCGCAACTTTGACCGCCTCTCCCAACAGTGGCCTATTCCAACGAAGAACAGCCTTGGGTACACGGTTCGCCCTCCACGGCGGAAGCCGGAAAAGACCGTCGACGGGTCGGTGATCACGATAACCACCCAGGCTAACAGGAGAAGAATATTCCACTGCCGCAGACACGCCTGGGCAACGGGAGAGACGGCAAATCAAGAAACCCGTGCGACAATGATGTCCCTTGGGATGCAGCCAGGTCCAGTGAAAGCGGCGCTTGGAATTGAAAGCGTTGAGGGCCTTTAAATTGTAGTCACGAAGAACGGCAGAGAGTTCGAAACTATTCACATTCAGGTTCGGCGTGCTAGAACGTTGCCCCCCGAACCCAATGAACGGAGGTTCACACTTCAAGTCGCCATTGCGATCGATACCCAAAATAAGAGAAGCTCTCGTATGCTGAGTAAAGCGCCTCAGTGCGGTACACATGCTCTGCCAAAACTGGTTCTGGTCATATTGTAGCTCTTTTTGGCTGGGTTGCACTGAGAAAGGAGCGTTGCCAGACAAGAGGTAGAGATCGCGCTCAAAACGTCCGCGCCCACTGCGGATGCGGACTCCTCCCAGCTTGCCTGGCATCCAGGTATGCTTGCAAACCAGAGAAGACATTCCAAACATATCAAGGTCCACACATGCCATCAGTCCATATCGTGATTGTGGTGTGGAACGCGGAAAAGGCACAACACGGTAGTCATGTGAGTTCCATTCGATGTCGATATCCATCGAAGTACCCTGCAGCATCAATATGTGGATACCAGCATCCCTAGAAAGTCGAAGAAGTTCGTCGAAACGCCCAACTACTCGCAGACTCTCGCAATTGTAATTTCGGACATGTATCTGGTGAATCTCGTCGTGTGCATCGCGTCGTGTGCATCGCGCCGTGCCCGTCGATGTCTAACGAGGTCAGGTCCAAGCGGCAGCCCCAGCCGGTCGGCAGCTCTGGACTTGTTGCCAAGAGCCCAGTGTACACTCTGGAGGGTGGCGTAGTCAGCGAGCTGGGCCGCCTGCTCAAGGTTGTACTGTCGGCCCCTGTACCAACACACTCCCATTAAGAACAGACTTCGTATGGCTCGCCTCGTAAACCATTTGGTAACATTCGTGCCCGTGTTCTCCAGCAAAGAATTAGACATGACTCTGCGTGCTGGATGCGCGGTCTGCGGGCTCAGACCGCACCCTCGGCTCCCACCAATCACAGAGAAGGACAACGATTCTCCATCGGTGTCCAGACTTGGGACTGGGACCCTGGGCTCTGGTGCGTCGATGCTCCCACGGAGGCCGACCTGCTCGGCAAGAGGTACTGAACCACAGCAGCAGCGGTCGGCCCCCCCGGGGCGGGTACCCCCAGGTGGAGCCTTGATAATCATGGTTATGTAGATCCGCCACCGTGCCTCTGGGCACGGAGTGGGCGTGCCCTCAGGTCCTTGCCATCATCCTCTCAACCTCAGTCATCACGCCTGAGGGGTCGTTGGGAGCCCCAAACCTCACATCGTGACATCTTCTCCTGGGACTTCTCGCGGTTTCTCGCGTGACCGTTTCGGAGCGATGGGGGCCCCCAAACGGGCCCAACAGGGCCCAAAGAGGCCCACGACGGCCCAGAACGCCCCGAGACGCCCAAAGATCGCTCCAAGACGCCCTGAATGGCCTCAAGATGGCCCAAGAGGCATCCAAAATGCCCCAAGAGGCCTCGAAGATGCCTCCCAAGAGGACCAAGAGAGGCACAAATCATTGATTTGCATGCGTTGTTTTAAAGATTTTTGGCGTTCTCGCCGCGTTTCCTTCCCGACGCTCTCTGACGGCCCTCGAGGCTCCCGATACCACCCCAGGACTGCCCAAGAGGCCTCCAAGAGGGCCCCAAAGCGGCCCTCGAGGGCCCAGGAGGCGCCCAAGACGGCCCAAGAGGACCCCAAGACGGCCCCAACAGTGGCCCGAGAGAGGGAACACTTACCGAAAATCCGAGCGTTCCGCCCCAAGAGGCCCCCAGGACGCCCCAAGAGGCACTCAAGAGGCACTCACGAGGCGCCTTAGGGACCCAACAGCGACCCCAAGAGGCCCCAAAACTGCTCCCAGGAGGCCTCAAAACTACATCCAAGAGGCCCCCTCAAGGTCACCCTCGAAATCCCACCGAACATCCAATGGGCTTCACACCCACAACCCAGGCACAGTGGCGGGATGGGCTGAAGGCCATTCGATAGAGAGGAGTCCAAGGTGCAACAGAGAATCAAGAGTCCAGGGAGCGAGGCTCAAGCCTGGATGTCTCACCTGGACACTTCCTACCGTGTTCGGAAAGGCAGCCCGACAACAAACGAATCAAACATACGTCGCTCCATTGGGGTCGGCGGCAGAGGCGGCAGCCCTTCGATTTTCTTCCACAACGAGAAGAAGTGGGGGTGAAACGTGAGAGCAAGTGACAATTTCGCCCCACTTTTTTCCGTGGGCCGGCACGAGATCCTGGGTTCCGAGCCTCCAGCTCTTCAGTCGGCATCGATAGGTCACCGCGGGAGAAATCTTTTCTCCCTGGCGGCATCCCAGAGATCATCATTCGCGTCTTTATTGCGCGCCGCTGGTCCACCACAAGCGCACATCGGAGGATACGGGCCTCGCATCGACCGAGCACTGAGCCACAAGGACTTTGACTCGTGGCAGCTGAAAAACCTGCTCATGGCAAACATGTGCACGAATATCAGGCAGCAGCTCTTGCACTACCACTTCTTCGAAGTCCGCCGACCCCCGTTTGTGGGCTGTCCCCAACCCTTTTTCCTCCTCCCCAGGGGCCCAAAATGCCGTTTGAGGGGAGGGGGGCACGAGCTCGTCAACGCCCCCCTGGGGCCTCCTGAGCCTCCAAAAAGTCCCAAGAGGGCACAGACAGAGCGCCAAACAGTCGAAGAGACCATCAAGAAGGCCCAGAGTAGCCGCACGACGACCCCAGATGACTTCAAGACGGCCCGCCGGGCCCCCAAGACGTCCCAAAAGTGTTCCAAGGGGACCACCGAGAAGGCCCCGAGAGGTAAAATCCGTTTCATTCCCTCAGGGAAACGTACATGGTTAGCACATTCGCACACTCGCCGTTTTCATCTTGACAGCGTCCAAAACTGCCCGAAGGACTCCCAAGATCGCCGTAACACGGCCGATGAGGCCCACCAAGAGGGCCCCAAGACGGCCCCAGGGGCCCCCAAGACGGCCCAAGAGAGCCCCAAGAGGGCAAGAGAACCCAAGAGGCGGAATGCAAGCTGATATTTCGAGCCTTTCCCCCAAAGATTGTCAAAAAGCCCCCCGGAGGCCCCCGAGGCGCTCCCAAGACGCCCCCAAAGGCCCCCAAAGAGGCACCCAAGAGGACCCACAAAGGCTCCCAAATGCACCCAGGAGCCCTCCAAAATGCCCCTGAGAGGCGTCCAAAGAGACTCCCAGATTCATCCAAGAGGCTCCTGACCCACAAACCAAGCACTTTGGCGGGCTGCGCCGAATGCCACGAGATCCGCCGCCCCTGTTGATCTATCACAGGGGTGCCTGGCGTGCTGAATCCTATACGACTTGGTTTTGTGTTTCTCCTAAAAAGCATTCTCCGCTGAACTTCCAGACCAAGACACACGCATATAACGCCAAAATCAAATCTCTAACGCAACGCATGTTCACATCATGGGTGGTGTCATTGTCGGTAAATTGTTGGGCTGGCGTGTCCGCCAGTTTGCGAACGGGTATAGGGTCGTCATAGTCTGTTGCGTGTGGCCACGCGGTGGGGAGATGGAGGAATAGGATCGTAAGTTACAAGATGGTTGAATGATCGTGGTATAGTGGCTGGTAGCCCGCGCAATTGGAGTAAGTCCCACTGTACCGTGGTATGTCGCTATGTACAAAACACAGGATGTAAGAGGCAGCCACATCAAGATGATGCGAGCTCCGCCACCGAGTGGACAGCGATTGCCAGGAGGGTGTAAGCCGAGACCCTGCATCTTATGATAACGTCGTGGACGTATCATGGTATCTAATAGCTTATCTCATACCGAAGACTGGGTCGGTAGGTACTGTAAGAGGTAAGGCAATGGATGAGAGGGCGCACCATCGAAGGATGTGGACGTCTCCTTTTCCGCTACTCTGGTGCAATTGTACCTCACAGGCGTGAGGTAGTCAGATAGAACGGCGCCGCTTGAGCCAAGCGGCGTCGGACGTAGGCACGGTGCTCGCCATGCTCACCGTTGCGGTTTGACCTTCGCCTAAAGTCCCAAGACGGTCCCCAAAGGGCCCCTCAAAACGGCCCAAAAGGCATCCCCTGCGCCCAAAAAAGCCTCCAACACGACCCTGAGGCGCCCTGGGAGGGCCCCAAGACGGCCCAGAGAGGCTCCCAAGACGGTTTCCGACGGCGTCAAGCGGGCCAGTTACGCCGTAAGACAGCCAAAGAGACCCCAAAGAAGCCCCCATAGGCCCGCTAAGAGGCTCCCCGAAGAGGCCTCCACACGTCCCCCCTGTGGTGGCAAGAGGCCCCGAGAATGACCCAAAAAGCTCCCAAGAGGTCTCCTCATCCTCTTTATCCTCCTTCTTCCTCCCTCTCATCATCCTCCTCTTCCCCCCCACGTGTTCCCCGAAGGGCTTCCAAAACGGCTGGGGAACGCATGGTCCAATAGTACGGCCAAACTTTGCCCGAACGTTTGACCACATAGGCGTGCCCTAAAGGCAGGGGGCGGCAGTGATTCGCCGTGGGCGTCTGTAATAATTGCCACGATCGTCGCAGGCTCTGACTCCTTCTAGGGGTCGGCGGAATAGTGTAAGCCACTTGAATATTTGCAGAGCGCGTCTCCCAAGAACTCAGTACCCGAACGCCTCTACCGTCTTCTCGAAGCACTTCACGTAATCACCCACCTTCATCATGGGGTGATATGCTGCGGTCTTCTTCTCGGTGCAGTCGGGCCTCCATTTCTTGTTATTTTTCTGGTCCTCTGGGCGATCCGCCTCGCAGGCCGCGTCCAGAACAGTGTCGAATGCCCCGCCGCGGCGCACTCCCATGGCGTCCAAGCAGCTCTGAGCGAAAAGGTCCTCCCCCATCGGCCCGTACTTGCCGCCCTCCACTCCCGTCTTCCAATCCAGGACCTGCTTGCACCATTCGATGTTCGGAAACAGCGTCTGGGCGGCAGTCACCGACATGATCTCCAAGTTCCCGAACCAACCCCACTTAACGTATTTGCAGTTCTCGAGGTAGATGCCAGGCACACCGCTCCCAGGCTCGCCCTGGGAGGCAAGGAAGGGCCTCAAGCGGCTCGGCAAGAACACCGCATCGCAATCTACCTTGACCACCCAACTGGCGTGCTGGTAGTCTCCCGCCGCCCTGATCGCCTTCCAAACCTGTGTGTGCAATCCTGTGTTGATCCAGGTGCCGGTCTCCTTGCGCTTGAGAATGTGGAAGTCCCCATCGGCGTCGTCCACCGCCACGAAGGGCACGCCGGGCTTCAGGTCGCCTAGCTTGTCGCTGAAGATGCCCCACTGCTCGCACGCGAAGATGCCTATCTTCCTGTCGTACGCCGCCTTCAGCAAGTTCAACTCATCCGGGCGCTCGGTTTTGCCGTCGCTGCCAGTGTCTGCCATGTAAACGGAAAAGCAGTACATCGATGTTCCGGGTGCTACTGCGTTGTCCAAATACATCGGCTCGCTGGCCTTGGGCACAGGCACCGCGCAGGCCGTCGTCTCGCTAGGCGTGCAGTTCTTCATGCACCGGGCCGAGCCAGGCGTGGTCGTCACGAAGCAGGTGAAGCCGGCCACGTCGCAGCACGCCGTGTCGAAGCAGTCCTCGGACACGTCGCTGCATTTCTCCCGCGCTGGCTTTGCCAGCACCTGCAGCAAGCCGCGCCTGGGCGCGAGGCCGCCCCCGAGCGAGCCGGCGCCGCGACGAGCCGCGAAGCCGCCGCCGGCGCAGGCGGCACAGGCCAGCGCCGTGCAGCCGAGGACCCTGCCAGTGCTCCAGCCAGAGGCCGGCGCGGCCGCGTCGCTGTCGCTGCTGAGCTGCATGAACCCGCTGCGGCGGTGCGGCGCCATCTGGGCGAGACGGTGATCAGAGGAGGGCGAGTCGAGGCAACGGCGGTGGGCCTTCGGGGGGCAGCCTCGTCGCCACAGGCTGGGCGCGGCTCGGAAAGCTGGTGGCTTGGGCCCCAGGAAAGGTTTCAAGGACCGGTGTTGGGCTGCTGTTGTCTCAACTCGCCCTGCTCCGAGATGAGGTGCGAGCTCTGGTCTGCAGCGGAAGCAAGCAGCCGTGCGCCGAGGAGCCGCGATCACTCGAGCCACAGGATGGTTGAGCCAAAAAGGCTGCGGGGGGTGGCAGTTCCGCGCGGCTGGACAATATGCTCAGGTGGAATGGCAGGTGTCGCATGGCGTGGGCAAGAGCTTTGGACAGACGTCCACGTCTGAAACGGTCCGCTCCAAAGGAGCGCATGCACACCAGAGGAAAACGCGGCAGGAGCGACGCTGGGAGAGAGGACAGGCAAGGCAGTCCAAGATGAAACCGCTGACCCGATGTCCCCAGCATCGGTTGTCTGCTCGGACATGCCCGTTTTGTTTGGATTAGTTTCTCGCTTCGCCGCAACGTCTGAGGCCCCCTCCTGCTACTCACCCGACCCTCCTCTTGGCCCCATGCCCCTCTGACCTCTTCTGCCCGCATCATTCCCTCCCCCCTTGGGTCGGGCGAAACTGGAGCAAAGGGCGGGTTAGTGAGTCAGCTTACGCAGCTGATTCTCCTGGTGCATGTAGCAAATGTCCTCCCCCCCTCCCTTGCCCGGCCCTGCCCCCCCATTCGTCCGTCCGACTGGAAAACCTCCTCTTGCCTCCATGCCCCTCCCCAACCCCCGACGCCGTGACTTTTTCACACCGTAGACCCCAAGAGGTCTGGACCCCCTCACTGGGGCCGATTTTTCACCCCAGGGCGTTTTTCCCCAATTACCCAATTAGGCTTGCCTAAGGGGTTCTTACTTGGTCAAGGGTTGGTGACTCGGGGGGGGGGGGGCTACTTTGCCCGTGTCCCGGATGTTCCTCGGGTTCCTTGGGTTCCTCGGGCTCTTCGGATTCCTCGGGTTCCTCGGGTTCCGTTCCTCGGGTTCCTCGGGTTTCTCGGGTATTGCACTTGTGCAGTGCTTGGCATTGCTTGGCATTGCTTGGCATAGCTTGGCATTGCTTGGCATTGCTTGGCATTGCTTGGCATTGCTTGGCATTGCTTGGCAGTG
>CAUYUJ010009014.1:237335-252335 GCA_963575745.1 Prorocentrum cordatum | reverse complement strand
GCGAGAGAGCGAGATGGGGAGAGAGAGAGAGAGAGAGAGAGAGCGAGATGGGGAGAGAGAGAGAGAGAGAGACAGAGACAGAGAGAGACAGAGAGACAGAGAGAGAGAGAGAGCGTAGCACTTCGGACCGTGCCTGATTCAGAGGCGGGGCTGCAGGCGCCCCTGCCCTCACCTCTGGCGGGAGGGACCGCTTGTGGGCACGGGGGTGGGAAAAATTCTCCCCGCGGCGCCGTCGGAAAGACTGCGACTGGAAAACAAGAGCAGGACATGGCGATTCCCTTGGGGCACCCTGGCTCAGCACGTGCACGCCCACGGTAAGAGGAGGCCCTGGCAGCGGCTCGCTTCGGCGTGGGCGCCTCGGAGACCCCAACACTACTCCAGATTTCGTAATAAAAGGGAGGGGGTCTGGACCCTCCGAGACAAGCCAGTTCAGACCCCCCCCCCGTGGGAGAACCCTCCAAAACATCGTCCCCAGACCCCCCCAGGCCCTCCAAGACAGCCTGGAAGAGACCCCCCCGCGAAATGAGACCCCCCTCCCTTTGTTACGAAATCTGGAGTAGGCGTTTGTGGAGGGGGCAGCCCTCGCCGCGGCCCACGGCGTGACCCGCGGAGCGAGGCGCCGGACGCTCGCCAGGGACGCAGGATGGCCGGGGGCCAGCGGCTGCAGCGCGGGCGGTGGGCACCGAATGGCGCCCGGATGGCCTCATGGAGGGACCTGCCACGGGGGGGAGCACTTCAATTGAAAATCGGGGATGGACAGACCCCCCTTTAGTAAAACGTGGTTTAGTGAAAACGACCTGAGGCCCAAGCCTGGCGGGCGCAAGCCTGGAAAATAACGGCCACGGCGCCCTCTCGAGAACCGAAAACGGACAAGTCACGAATCGACGTGTCACTGTTGGGGGTTCTGTCCACCGCCGAGAAAAACACAATGGTCACCAGAGGGGGGGCAACAATAGCTAGCATTCAGCAGTGGGAGTTCAAAAACAACCACAACAACAACCTTATCATCCACAACAGCAACAACACCAACAACAACACCACCACCAACAACAACACCAACAGCAACAATAGCAAAAACAGCACCACCACCAGCAGCAACAACAACAACAGCAACAGCAACAACACCAACAACAGCACCACCACCATCACTAACAACAGCATCATCAACACCATCAACATCACCAACAGCATTAACGACAACAACAATCATGTTAAGGCTGTTCGCTTTCGCCTGCTCGCGTGCCATCCAACACGTGCATCCCGAACCCTCGGCACCTGCCCTCTCCGTCTTCGATCGTACCGCCCTGGGGGTATATCTTCCTTACCTGCCGCCTATAATTGGTGCAGCCCCTGGAACAAGGGAAGAGAGGACGGATGGTAGGGGGAAGGAGACGGATGGAGCACGGGATTAGCAGAAAGGGGGCTGGAAGCAGAAAGCACGTGGCAGAACCAGACAGGCCCATGGTAGATCCTAACGGACGGGTCGCGAATGCGGACACAAGCGGCCAGATCGAGAAGGCGTGTTGCCGACGAGTGAGTATTGCATGAATCGCGAGGCCGTGTCGAGCGATAGCGCGATTCCTAAATGAATCATGAGACGGGTCATAAGCAAGAGCGTGCTTCCTGAGTGTCGAGGGCGCGGCGTCTGAATAAGTTGCGAGGAAGTTCCACGCGAGAGCGCGATTCCTGCATAACTTGTGAGAAAGCGAGTGTGCGATGTTGGAAGAAATTGCGAGGAGGTCTCAGGCGGGAGCCGTTGCTGCTGTAGTTCGGGGCCCAACAATCCAGTTTGGTGACACCAAGCTTCCCCTTACAAAGAACCGAGTGCGAGCCCCGAAGGGAGCACTTCAACTAAAACATACAATTGCTACCAGAGGGGGGATCAACAATACTTACGCTGGATTTCTTAAGAAGCGTGGGGGGGTCCCCGCCGACGGGGGTCAACCTCGCCTCGTCGTCGCGCCGCGACGGGGGTCGGAGCGCCTTCGGCGCGCGGAGGCTGCCCGCGACGGGGGTCGATGTGGGGCTGCCAGCGGGGGTGGCGACCCCCCGACGCCTATAGAGACTCGGAGCATTGCTCAAAAGTGAGAATTCAACAACGACGGCGACGGAGGGGCAACGACGACGCCAGAAGGAAGCCTACGCCAAGGACGCGGCACTACGCTCACCTTGCGGAAGTGCTGCAGCGGACTGTTGCGTGGATTTCTGCCAATACAAGACCCCGAAGCGGCGAGCCAACAACGAAGTGACTTGCACGTGGATCTCTTGTTTTAGTCTTCATCCCTGGCCAAAAAGAAAGATCCGCACGGAATCCCCTTCAAAGTCCGAAGCGAGTACTCCAGATTTCGTAATAAAAGGGAGGGAGTCTGGACCCTCCAAGACAAGCCATTTCAGACCACCCCCCGTAGGAGAACCCTCCAAAACATCGTCCCCAGACCCCCCCAGGCCCTCCAAGACAGCCTGGAAGAGACCCCCCCCGAAATGAGACCCCCTCCCTTTTATTACGAAATCTGGAGTAAAATCTCCGGGCCACCCCGGGCCAACCCTGCCGTTCTCCGAGCGCCTTCCCTCTCCGGGATCGGCCCCACGGGCCAGCGCCAGAAGGCAGCCGACGCCGAGGACGCGGCGAGAAGCACGGCGATTAGGGAGCCCACAAAGAACGTACGCGCCCAGCTCTGTACATGAACACGGCCCCTTGACCCGCGAGACCGGCCGCGTGATACGAGTATTCGCGCAATGCGAAATCTCGAAAACAGCGTGGATTCATGTACGTGTACGTCCTGCTTTCGCTCCTCAGCGATAGGGGCCCGACGGGGCGGCGGCACGGTCCCGGCGGGACGTTGGGCGGCACGGTGAGGCTCAGCTCCTGGCCGTCGGGCGCGGAATAGACCAGCTTGGTGCCCGCCACGGCCTCGCCACGGGAGCACGGCCGGGCACACGGGGGGCGGCGCAGCACGGCGGGGCCTCCTCCTCCTCCTCCTCCCTCCTCCTCCTCGTCCCTCCTCCTCCTCCTCCTCCCTCCTCCTCCTTCTTGTTTCTCCTCCTCCTCCTCCTCCCTCTCCCCCTTCTCCTCCTCCTCCTCCTTGCTCCTTCTCCTTCTGCTCCTCCTCCTTCTGCTCCTCCTCCTCCTCTTGATCTCAATCACAGCCATTACCATCAGCGGCATCATCAGAATCGGCATCAGCATCAGCATCATCAGCATCAGCATCAGCATCAGCATCATCAGTATCATCATCATCATCATCATCATCATCATCATCATCAGCAGCAGCAGCAGCAGCAGCATCATAATCGTCATCATCAGCATCAGCATCATCATCAGCATCATCATCAGCAGCAGCATCATCGATATCATCATCGTCATCATGATGATCAGCATCACAACCCTCAGAAACATCAGCATCATGAACAGCATCACTTTCATCATCATTATCACCAACAACGACAACAACAGCAGCAACAACACAGCATCAACATGAACAGCAACAACCTCACCACCACCAGCCATAACTATATCAGGATCATCATCACAATCAGCATCGTCGTCATCAGCATCGTCATCATCATCAGCATCATCATCGCCGTTATCATCAACCTTCTCCTTCGCCTCCTCCTCCTACCTCCTCCTCCTCCTTCTTCTCCTCCCTCCTCCTGCTTCCTCCTCCTCCTCCTTTTGCTTCTCCTCATCCTGCTCTTTCTCCTCTTGCTCTTCCTCTTCCTCACCATCAGACATTATCATCATCAGCATCATCAGAATCGGCATCATCAGCAACATCATCATCAGCAGCAGCAACATCCACATCATCATCATCAGCATCATCGTCATCATCATCACCATCCTCATCAGCAACAGCAGCGGCGGCAGCATCGTCATCATTATCATCACCAGCCATCATCATCACCATCAGCATCATCATCACCAGCAGCATCAGCATCAGCATCGTCATCACCTTCAGCATCCTCATCCTCATCCTCAACATCCTCATCACCATCATCATCGTCACCGTCACCATCATCATCAGCATCATCATCACCACCATCATCATCACCACCACCACCACCACCATCATCATCATCATCATCATCATCATCCTCATCCTCATCCTCATCCTCATCCTCATCATCATCATCATCATCAGCATCAGCATCAGCATCATCATCATCATCATCATCATCATCATCATCATCATCGTTTTCCTCTCGTCCTCCTCTTCCGCCTACCTCCTCCACCTCCTACACCTCCTCCTCTTCCCTCCTCTTTCTGCATCCTCCTCCACCTCCTTCTCTTTCCTCCTCCTCCTCCTCCTCCTCATCCTCCTCCTCCTCCTGCTCCTCCTCATCCTCCTTCCTCATCCTCCACCTTCTGCTCCCCATCCTCGTCCCCATCCTCCTGCTTATCACCAGCCAATACCATAGTCATCCGCAGCAGCATCATCGTCATCAGCATCAACATTACCAGCATACATCATCCTCATCATCATCATCATCATCATCATCATCATCATCAGCAGCAGCAGCATCATCAGCATCATCATCATCAGCATCATCATCATTATCATCATCATGATCAGCATCAGCATCATCATCAGCATCGGCATCATCATCATCATCAGCATCATCCTCATCATCATCATCATCGTCACCGTCATCAGCATCAACAACATAAATACCATCATCATCACCATCAGCATCAGCCTCAGCAGCGTCATCATCATCATCATCATCATCATCATCAGCATCATCATCATCATCATCATCATCATCAGCATCATCATCATCATCGTCATCGTCATCATCATCCTCATCACCAGCATCTTCCTCATCATCGTCACAGGAAGCAGCATCATTATCAGCAGCAGCATCATCGTCATCACCATCAGCAGCAGCAGCATCAACATCATCATCAACATCATCAGCATCATCAACATCAGCATCCGTATCAGCGTCATCATCATCAGCTGCATCAGCATCAGCATCATCAACATCTTCATCATCTTCATCATCACATTCATCCGCCTCCTCCTCATCATCAGCACCATCACCTTCAGTATCATCATTGTCAACGTGGCCGTCGTCGCCGTTGGATCGTCAGTACCAACATCAGCATCAGCATCGTCACTATCATCATCATCATCATCATCACCATCATCCTCATCAGCATCAACATCATCATCATCATCATCATCATCATCATCATCATCATCAGTAGCATCATCATCATCAGCAGCATCAGCATCAGCAGCACAAGCAGCAGCCGCAGAATCCCCAACCATCGTTATCATCCGCAGCATAAACATCAGCAGCATCATCATCAAGATCATCAGCATCAGCATCATCATCAACATCATCATCAGCAGCAGCATCAGCACCAGCAGCATCACCATCACCAACAGCATCATCATCAACATCAACACCGTCATCAACCACCATCAGCAGCATCAGCAAACTCAGCATCATCACCGTAAGCAGCGTCATCATCATCAGCATCAGCACCAGCATCGACATCAGCGGCATCATCTTCATCAGCATCATCATCAATCACCATCATCAGCATCAGCGGCATGAGCCTCATCATCATCGGCATCGCCATCAACATCATCATCATCAGCAGCAGCATCGTCAGCAGCAGCAGCATCGGCATCATCAGTTTCGTCATCTCCATCCGCATCATCATTATCAGCAAACTCATCATCATCACCATCAGCATCATAATCGCCAGCATCAGCCTCATCAGCCGGATCATCATCAGCATCATCAGCAACAGCATCATCAGCATCAGTCTCATCATCGTCAGCATCATCGTCATCCTCAGCTTCAGCATCAGCATCACCGACATCATCACCAGCATCGTCATCTTCAGCATCGTCATCATCGGCATCAGCATCAGCATCATCATCATCATCATCATCATCATCAGCCGCATCATCGTCATTATCAGCTTCAGCATCAGCATCATCGTCGCCACCATTAGCAGCAGCAGCAGAAGCATCATCAGCACTGTCATCAGCATCATCATCATCATAATATTCATCAACAGCATCGTCATCCTCATGATCATCATCACCATCAGCATCGTCGTCATCACCAGCATCAGTATCAGCATCAGCATCATCAGGATCATCCGCATCATTATCATGAGCATCCGCATCACCATAACCATCATCACCAGCACCATGAGCATCATCATCAACATCATCATCAACATCATCATCAGCAGCAGCATAAGCATTGTCAGCATCACAGGATCCCAACGAACACACACGAGGCGTCATATCCACAGCCCAGGCACGGTGGCGGGATGGGACGATGGCCGTAACTAACTACACACACACATACACACTTCACACGTTTCGTGGCCCCATTGAGGGCCCCCAGCGACGGCCTCAGTGGGCGCAGACGCATGGCGGCAACCCGCCAATCTCGGCACACCCATCGCGAGGATCCCCCACCCCCTTCGGGAACTCCACCAACGGTCTCGGTGCACTCACGCGCATGGCGGCACCGCGCCCCTCTCGGTACGCCCCTCACGAGGATCGTCCGCTCGCTGAGGGGAACGCCTCCAACGGTCTCAGTGGGCTCAGACGCGTTGCGGCACTGCGCCCATCTCGGCACACACACACACACACACACACACACACGCACGCACACACGCACACACACACACACACGCACACACACACACACATACACACACACACACACACACACACGCACGCGCGCGCGCACACACACACACGCACGCCTCGCAAGGATCTCCCGCCTCGTTGGGAGCTCCACCTGCGGTCCCAGTGGGTGCAGACGCATGGCGATGTCGCGCTCACTTCGGCGCAACCCGCACGAGGATCGTCCACCCATGATAGGGGCTCCACCGACGGCGCCAGTAGGAGGGTACGTATGGCGGCATCGCCACCATCTCGGCATACCCCGCACGAGGACTGTCACCCACAGTTTCAATGGGCGCGGGCGCGTGGCGGCTGAGGAGGAGGAGGAGGAGGAGGGAGGAGGAGGGAGGAGGGGGGAGGAGGGAGGAGGACTGTGACCCACAGTTTCAATGAATTCCACCCACGGTTTCAGTGGGCGCGGGCGCGTGGCGGCGCCGCGCCCACTGCGGCGCGCCCCTCCTACGGAACGTGCCCCACAGAGAGGCCCACCTACTGCCTTAACTGGGCGTGGTCGCACGGCGGCGCGCGTGCCCGTCTCTCGGCGCACCTCCGCACGGATCGTCCCCACAGAAAGGTCTACATGCAGCCTCATTGGGTGCGCTTGCTTGCGGGCCTGTGCCCATCTCAATGCACCCCTTCGCCCCTTGGGCTGACAGGTGCAGGGGTAGCATGATTGGTGTCCCCTGGACGGGGAGACGGAGCAGGACAGGGATGAGGAGGACGAGCAGGACAAGGAATGAGAAAGCTGAGGCAGACACAGAGGCGGACTGGGATCAGCAGCGACAGTGGCTGAGGAGGGGGGAGGAAGAGGGCGAAGAGAGACCACTGTACAAGATCGAGGGTCACGTGATCAGCAGTCTACCTGGATCGCGGCATTTGCTTGAATGCTGATGATTCCAGCTGCGGACGACTCAACATCGGTTGGATGTGATTTCCCTTGGTGTCAATCCCTAGCTTTAAGTCGGGCATGTCACTCAACAGGAGGAATATCCCGAAATAGCCAAAAAAACATGTAAGTCTGGGGACGATTTGTCGATGATTGTTGAATATGTTTGGGTATGCTAGGGGTCTTTTTCATTTCTCGTCCACTATCCGCCTGTAGGGGGGCATGCCCGACCTAACCCTGGCTCAGATATGACGATCGCCACTGCCGGGGCGAAGGTTTACATCCAACGGCAGCGGAACAGGAAAAGGTGCGAGCACATACGCACACACAACACACACACACACACAACAACAACAACAACAACAACAACAACAACAACAACAACAGCAGCAGCAGCAGCAGCAGCAGCAACAGCAACAACAACAACAACAACAACAACAGCAGCAGCAGCAGCAACAACAGCAGCAGCAGCAACAACAACAACCACAACAAAAGAAAAGCCACCGCTCGTGTCAAACGGCCTGGCACTTACTAGATTGTGCGCTTTGAGTGGTGGATCTGCAGAGCGTCCATCCGACGCCTGACCGCCGAGTATGCTGAAGCTCGGGCGCGACTGAAGTGTTGGGAAGCGGGTGGGAATTCAGCGAGACGGACTGTGGCCTGTGGGTGGTAGCTTGACCACTGCTCCTTATAGCAAAACAATATACCCCCTCCCCCACCTGACCGGCGGCTAACCCGGAACAATGACGACAGCGCTCATTATCCCTGCGAGTGCACGCTGCGGAAACAGCTTGATCACGCGCGGGGAACCAAGCGATCAATTTGCAAATGCTTTTGACAGGGACGAGGGCTTACCCGCAATTGCATGCTACGCGCAGGCCCACCTGTCCAAAATATGAAACACACGCTGCAGCAAAATCTTGATCATGCGCGGGCGCCCCGCGGTCACACTGCATTTTACTTGGCAGGGATGATGGGGGTGCACTGGCAAGTTCGGCGCACCTCGCGGGCGTCGCGCACCTGGCTGGCGCCTGCTTTGGTTCCAGATGATTATCGTTAGCGGCCCCTGCACCTGTTGAGACTCTGGTGCTACTCATGTGGTAGGAGGGCGGGTGGGGTCGCTTGACCCCTCTCTGATACCCCCTCCCCCATGGGTCTGAATGGGGGGGGGCGGCGAGCGGTCAGTGCATCCACGATGGCTCAAGATCGCTCCAAGATGGCCTCAGGGAGCCCACGACTCATGATGACCTCCGAGATGGCATAAGATAACTGAAGATGGCTCAAGATGGCCTTCACGATGCCAACAACGGGCAACAATATCCTCCCAAGACGGCTCCAAATGGCAACGGAGCATCCCAATGATGCCCCCCCGAAAGGCCACAATCCTTCCAACACCGTTTGGGAAATCCATGGATGCTACATTATCGCCTGGTCGCTGCCTTATGAGCTTCCCAGACCTCAAGACAGATCTAAGATGGCCCAGGAGAGCCCCAAGAGAAGCCCAGGAGACCCCGAGACGGACCCAAAAGCGCCCAGGAGCGCCCCAAGAGGGCCCTAAGAGGCGATGTTTAGGAGGGCTCAGACGGGGGGCTGTAATTGAGCCCGCCTTCTTGTTCGACCGCTGGCATCCAGGTTGGTCTTGCGGGCCCCCCCAGCACCTTCAAGCTTCAAGAAGGCCCCAAGAGCGCCCCATGATGGCACCATGAGGCGATTGTTGAAGCTCCTGACGGCGGCGGAGGTCAATTGGGGACACCCCCTTCGCTCGAGGCCAAACTCATTGAAAGCCCTACTCCGAGTTTCTGAAGAAGCGTCGGGGGGGGGCGTCACCCCCGTCGACAGCCCCTCATCGACCCCCGTCGCGGGTAGTCACCGAGCGCCGAAGGCGCTCCGACCCCCGTCGCGGCGCGACGACGAGGCGAGGTTGACCCCCGTCGGAGCGGTACCCCTTCACGCTTATCAAGAGACCCAGAGTGTGGAGTTTCAATGATGTCGGCACATCGGGGTATCCTCGGGAGGCTTTGGGTCAGCATGGCTCCAGGATAACCTGAGAGAGCCCACGATGGCCTCCAGTCTGGCTCAGTATACTTCAACATGGCTCAAGTGTGCCACCACTATGCCCCCAAGAGGCCCCAAGGCACCCCTCAGGCGACCCAATGGCCACGGAGCCTCACCCAAGAGGCCAACATTCTTTCAAAGTCTACGGAGAAGAAATGTGTGTTGCCTTCTCGCCTTTTCGCGTCCGATTGGCCCTTCTGAGGCCTCAAGAAAGCTAAAAGAGGGCTGAAGACGGCACCACGAGTACCCAGGAACACCCCAAAGGCGCCCCAAGGGGGTCGCAAGACGCGACTTTCAGGGCTCTAGAGGGACAAGGCTAATCAAGGACCCCTTTCTTTGATCAATGTACCCCAAGATGGCCTCAAGCGGGCCCCAACAGGGCCCCAAGAAAGCCCCAAGAGGGCCCTACCAGGGCCCCACAGTCCAACACGGTGGCAACAACAGAGCCCCGAGATGGCACAGGTGAGCTGCCAGGAGGCTCACATGTCGAAGGATCCGCGAAAGCATTTATGCAGTGCGAGCGACAGCCGGACCGCTATTCTGAAGAATTTCTGGAATTTCTGGAATTTCTGGATTTCCTGAGAATTTCGGGAATTTCTGGGATTTCTGGTGAATGTCTGGATTTCCTGACAATGTCTGGAATTTCTGGGATTTCTGGATTTTCTTGATTCCTGCAATGAAGAATGGCTGACTCCTGGCCTGCTCAGGAAGATCCCGATCCTAGGTTTGACGGCTGCCCCCCACCCGTTTCTGCTCCACTGCGTGCTCCCGTACGCTCCTGCTCAGTGCATCTCGCCTGGGCGTCGTTGCTGCATGGGTTCGGCCCCTCGCCAATCGTTAGCCTGGCGACGGACCCAACGCTTAGCAACTTGATAGAACGTTGGATGCGAACCTCTCTACCTCTATGCATGATCCGCGAACCGGAAATAGATGGGGGCGGACCTCTCAAAGGGGCACGAAACGTGTGAGGAGTACACCAACATACGCAAGGAAACGCATGCAAACTTTCCCACTGGGGCCATCGGTCGGGCTCATGTGAGGGGTGGGCCGAAAAAGGCGGACGTACGCATGCAAACTTTCCCACCAAGGCCGTGAGTGGTAGGTGGAGTTCCTTACGGGGGCGCGATCCTCGTGAGGGTTGGGCCAAATGGCGGCTCATGGCCGCATGCAGGCCGCAATGCTTTTTACGCACGCACCAGCGCGAGGATGTCATCGAATCCAGACGCACAAACAACGCCCAACCCCGACTGCGTAAAAAGCGAAACTGAGCAGCCAAGTGCGGACCTATACAAACCAATCGCGGGCACGCAGGGTGGTCAATTACCAGCACTGCTACTGCCAGTGGGCCTAGGCTTGCAGCCAGCCCAGTGCGAGAAAATGGAATACTTCCAGAGGAATTGTCTTGCCCCAAAACCTAGAATACCCTTGGATGTTGAGAAGGACAGACAGGAACAAGCGGCCAGGAGAGCGAACATGGTTGCACATGAGTGGAACTGTTTCGAGTGACGCTGTCGGGCTTGGACGGAAATCAAAAAGCCTGCGGAAAAAACGATACGAGCACATGAGAGGAGGCGCCGACAACGTCAGGCATGCGCCACCGTGCCTGCACGAAGTGGGCGTGTTAGTTTTCGTCTGTTGTTTGGAGGTTCCTTGAGTCTTCCTTGGGCAGCCCACCCCCCGTACACTCAAGCGCCTGAATTTGCTCTCCGGCGCTCGTTTCGGCCTCCTGACAGTTCCAAAACAGCCAGGACGACGTCAGGAAGGCTCAAGACGGCCCAACGTAGCGTCAAGACGGCCCAAGACGGCCTCGAGACGCCCAGGAGGGCCCCAAGACGGCCCACGAGGACTCCACGCCGGCTTCTCAGGTTTCCTCAGGTGTTTCAAGGATCTTCGCATGTCTGGGCTCCCGACCGCTCGAGGCGGCACGAGAGGTCCCCAGGATAGCTCCAAGGCAGCCCAAGAGGCCCCAAGAGGGGCCCCAAGTTGGCCGAGGAGGGACCCAGGATCGCCCAAGAGCCAAGAGGCTCCCAGTCGGGGATGGACAGACCCCCCTTTAGTAAAACGTGGTTTAGTGAAAACGACCTGAGGCCCAAACCTGGCGGGCGCAAGCCTGGAAAATAACGGCCACGGCGCCCTCTCGAGAACCGAAAACAGACAATTCACTAATCGACGTGTCACTGTTGGGGGTTCTGTCCAACCCCCGACCCAGGAGGGCCCCGCGACGGCCTCAGAGCGCTCCAGGAGTGCACCAGGACGGCCCAGAGAGGCTGCGCAGACGGCCTGCGAGGTCGTGCGACGGGCCGAAGAGCCGACCAACACGGCCCAAGACGACCCAGGAGGCTCCCAAGAGGCCCCAGGAGGCTCCCAAGAGGCCCCCTAAGAAGCTCTGCGGGCGGGCCCGACGAGGCAAACAATCATCGATGTTCTTAAAGGAAATTGAAATTCTCGCCTGGTTGGGTTTCCGACCGCCCGTGACGGCCCACGAGGTTTCCAAGATAGATCCAGGACGGCCTAATAGGCGCAGGACGGCCTAAGAGGAGCCCAAAATCGCCCAAGAGGCTGCAAAGAGTGCCCCAAGCCAGCCCTGAAGCGCTCCGCGAGTGCACCAAGACGGCCCAAAGAGGCTCCCAAGACGGGCGGGCAGGATATTTGACGTAGCTCTTGCTCGATGAAAAGACAAGGTTGGGCCAAGAATGGACCAACCTGTGCATACACAACTGATGGCGACGTTTAGTCGGGCGGACGTACGGGACATTCGAAGCAAGTCTTACTCGGCGATAGGACAAGGTTGGGAGAACAGATGCGTGAACCACTGACGACGATGACGGGCGGACGGGCCGCCTGTTGGGCCGTCTTGGTCACTGTGGGAACACCGGGAGCGAAGCTGCTACACCTGTACGCGTCCCTATAGGATTCGAGCGGTCTGTGCGTCTCGGGGCAGAGGCCCCAGAACGGCCCCCAGGAGGCCCCGGGACGGCCCAGGAGACCTCCAAGACGCCCAAGATGGTCTCCAAGACGGCCCTGGAGCGCCCAAAGTTGGCCCCAAGACAAGCCCGAGAGGCCCGCAAGACGGCTTCGGACGGCGTCAGACAGACCTGGAACGCACTCAGACGGCAAAACGAATTCCCACAGAGACTGCAAAGGCCTCCAAGCGGCCCAAGGAAGCCCCCAAGAGGCCTCCAAGAGGCCCCCAGGGAGCTCCTAGGAGGCCACAAGAATGGCCCAAGAAGCTCCCAACAGGCCATCCCCTCCTCCTCCTCCTCCTCCTCCTCCTCCTCCTCCTTCTCCTTTTCCTTCTCCTCATCAGCATCCTCGTCCTCACAATCATCCTCATCCTCATGTATCCTCCCTCTCCTCCTCTTCTTTGTCTTCCCCCACGTGTTCGCCAAAGGGTATCCTCCCTCTCCTCCTCTTCTTTGTTTTCCCCCACGTGTTCGCCAAAGGGTTTCCACGACGCTTGGGGAACCACATAGTCAGATAGCTTTGCCGAGCTCTGGCCGCAACGTTCAGCCACATAGGTCCTTCCAAGAAGCAACGGGCGGCGGTGATTCGCCGTAGGCGTCTTCGATACTTATGACAAGCCGGCCTGGCCAATGCAACATTACGTGCCGTAGAAGTTAAATTCCAACGCGTGTGATCAGGCGATCGACGCTTTCCTGCTAGTGCTTTTACCAACCTGCGGATTGAATTGTGATACCAAAGGGCTGCCAGGCGAGGAGCGCTCATGGCCAATTCTGCAGCGTCGCTCTCCGCGGCAGGGAAGAGCCCCTGCCTGATCCGAAGGCAACAACTGCAAGGTTTCTATGTCCAGCTGCTGAACGCACTGGTCCGAACCAAGCCCACTGATAGGCGCGCAGACCTGAAATGTACCCCGCGGGGCGCCAAACTAAATTTCAAATTTCTATGAATCACGCGCGCCAGGGCTCGGAGGGCTCGGGTGCCACCGCGCCGCGGATGAGGAGAACTGGCATGAACGACGCGCTGCTTCCCCCGCGCAGTGCAGCGCAATGCATGTGTGAGTGTTGCGCGCATGAACACGTGCGTTGACCCAAAGCAAGCGATTTCATTCGTTCGCGGGCCCTGCAGTGCGCGGACTTGTGAGCGTGCGCCGACGACGACGACGACGACGACGAGGGCAACGAGGACTGTCCGCCTCGCTCGCGGACCGCCTGGCTCACTTTTTTCGAACTGGCTGCCTGGCAGCACCGCAGGGATACCCCGCGAGCAAAGCGGGGGAACGACTGCGGCGACGGGGAGCGCGACTGCAGCGGCGGCGACGACCAGTGCCTCTGCCGCCCCTCCCTCCCGCCCCTCCTCCCCCCAGTCCGCGGCCAATTGAGCCCGAGCGCCCCGCTGAAACAGAAGCGTTGCTGCGGCTGTCGCCCTCTCGCTGGCGGCCCGGTCTCGGCACGAATCAGCGGCGACGCCCTGGTGTGTTGTGTGTTGTGTGTTGTGTGTTGCGTGTTGTGTTTTGTGTGCTGTGTGCTGAGTGTTGTGTGTTGTGTGTTGTGTGTTGTGTGTTGTGTGTTTGTGTTGTGTGTTGTGTGTGTTGGGTGTTGGGTGTTGGGTATTGGGTATTGGGTATTGGGTGTTGTGTGTTGTGTGTTGTGTATTGCGTGTTGCGTGTTGCGTGTTGTGTGTTGCGTGTTGTGTGTTGTGTGTTGTGTGTTGTGTGTTGTGTGTTGTGTGTTGTGTGTTGTGTGTTGTGTGTTGTGCGTTGTGTTGTGTGTTGTGTGTTGTGTGCTGTGTGTTGTGTGTTGTGTGTTGTGTGTTGTGTGTTGTGTGTTGTGTGTTGTGTGTTGTGTGTTGTGTGTGATGTGTGTTGTGTGTTGTGTGTTGTGTGTTGTGAGTTTTTGTTGTGTGTTGTGTGTTGCCTGTGTATTGGGTATTGGGTATTGGGTGTATTGGGTGTCTGGTGGTGTTGTGTGTTGTGTGTTGTGTGTTGTGTGTTGTGTGTTGTGTGTTGTGTGTTGTCTGTTGTCTGTTGTGTTGTGTGTTGTGTGTTGTGTGTTGTGTGCTGTGTGTTGTGTGTTGTGTGTTGTGTGTTGTGTATTGTGTGTTGTGTGTTGTGTGTTGTGTGTTGTGTGTTGTGTGTTGTGTGTTGTGTGTTGAGTGTTGTGTGTTGTGTGTTGTGTGTTGTGTGTGTTGTGTGTGTTGTGTGTTGCGTGTGCGTGTGTGCGTGTGTGCGTGTGTGCGTGTGTGCGTGCGTGCGTGTGTGTGTGCGTGTGTTGTGTGTGTGCGTGTGTGCGTGTGTTTGTGCGTGTGTGCGTTGGCGTGCGTGGGCGCGCCTGGGCGCGCGCAGCGTGCGCGTGCGCGTGCGCGTGCGCGTGCGCGTGCGCGTGCGCGTGCGCGTGCGCGTGCGCGTTGGCGTGCGCGTGCGTGTGCACGTGCGCGTGC